>JAKCPI010020801.1:0-18009 GCA_023213315.1 Euborellia annulipes
AACTATATTTATAAAAGAAAAAATGTTTCGGTCACATAGTTCCGAGGATGGCTTTGACCAGAGCCGGGAAACGTCAGTTGTTGAAAATATATTTTTTAAAGGAAAAATTCTGGCTGCGTTTTCTTCAAACTTCCATTCCTGATAGGCCTACAAACAAAAGATCTCTTTTATACATACAGGGAGAGAAGTACAAGGCTGCTGCCTCTCTGTTTTTAGAGCACTTGGCACTCCCTACATTCCAGCCAAAAATCAAAAAAGAACAAAACGAAAAAAAATAAAAAGCCTATATTAGAGTGAGGTGGATAGCTAAGTAGATCTTGTAGTAAGGAAGAAAGAAAAGAGCGATTGCAGCTAGGTTTATTTCGTTTAATAATCACTTCAAGCCGACGTTTCGGATCACTTCAGCCCTGATGATGGTCGTATATCTGACCGAAACGTCGGCGGAAGTGAGTGTCAACAAGAAATAAATCCAAGCTGCAATCGCTCTTTTCAATCTTCCTTACTATAAAAGCCTATATCACTCTACCCACTAGTCTCTATTAAATTTTTCAAAAAAAAAAAAAAATTCCATTTATTGGAAACAATTGAATGAAAATATATTAAAAATAATCTTTTGTAGAATGCCGACATGATAGAGAATTCCATAAATAAAGCGAGAGAATTAATTAATTCCTTTTAAGGGTCCATGAAAAGGATGCTCTAATTCCATTAAGACAAATCATTAATATAAATTTATGGTTTGGCAAATATGAACTTGTGCCGTGATAAATGAACAATTTACCAAATGAAGTTGGATGGACCAGTCGTTGTGAGTGTGTGTGTGTGTGTGTGTTGGTTCACCTGAGATTGGGTTCCTGGTATACCTGTGGCCCCGTGTTTACTTTGGGGTAATGGCTAATAATTTGGCTGTCACTCAAGAACCCAAACAGGCCTTTCTTTACTGCTGCCTCTCTGGGGTGTTCGCCAATAAACAACAACAAAGTTTGCTACTTAAAAGAACAAAATAATAAGATTATTCTTGATCTTTTCAAAGAAAGGAGTAAAAATAACCATATTAAACTAATCACGAAGGGAATTAAACTTTTGACCCTTGGATCATGAAGCCACTTGAATTTTTAGGACTGTTTCCAAAATTACTTTGGATCTATGAAACTAGACACTTTTCGGGAATTAAATTTGTACAATCTATTCATTTGAATAAATAAATACATGAAATCCTTTAGAGTTGTGGAATCAATAGATAATAAAAAGATTTTAATTTTGCGCTCCAAGGGTAGAAACAAGGCTTGGGTATAAAAAACAAGAATTTCAATAATAATCATCACACTATAACATAAAGCGCTAGCGTTTTACTTCTTGTCCCTGTGTGTATGTGCCTATCAGGACGCTGATTGGCTAGAGTTACAGTAAGTGGAGAGCGAAATTTAAAATTTAAGTCAGAGAGAGAAATTTGAAACGCTAAAATTATGCAAGGGGTCCAGGAGCGTAGCCCCTCCGAAAGCGAGGCTTTTACCACTGGTATTTAATATTTGACGGAGATGTATGACTGATAATATGTAGTTATAAAGATTTCTAGATGCTAGTAGTATTTTAATTTATATTTATTAATGTGCTAGGTCCGACGTTTCGGTTGCATCAAAGGACTATCCCTCAGGGCCAAGTCATTGTCGACATATTGATCCTCCAGGAGGTTATATTGGCAAGATATTTTCAATTTAATAAATCCAATGACCAAATTAGATTAGAGAGTGTCTATGAACTATGAATAAAGAGTGAGTGAGAAATAATCTCTTTTGCCTGGAGGATCAATCAATATGTTGACAATTGCTTGACTCTGTCCTAAATGTGACCGAAATGTCGGCCCTAGCACATTAATAAATATAAATTGATATACTACTCTTTGGAAAAAATCAAGAAACATTGATAATTAAATAGATTAATATTTAATAAAATAATCTGGAAATATTAGGCCTAAGCGAAGAAATGAAGAAACCGAGGATAATTTTTATTTCGATGAAGAGAGCGATCAAAGGCTATAGTGATCATTTTAGATTAAATGTAAGCAGACAGAACATATAAAAATAAATATTATTTATTTTTCGTCGACGTTTCAAGAAAATAATATTAGTTCTTATATTCAAGGCGAAAAAAAGGTCGGGCTATCAACGATTAGGAATTGAACACAAAAAATATATAGGTAAGAGAAGAGAAATTACATTTGCATTTTTTTTTATGTTACAGACCAAAATTTTCGCCTGAGAGCGTTAGAATAAACTAGTTTGTCCTAAAAAACATATAGGCTATAAATGTAAAATGCACTAGGCCTATTTAGTGCCGGTATATAGCGTCGATACAGTGCTTAGGCCATATAAACAATTATTTAGAAACAATGTTTTAGGGGGGTCCAGGCATATTTATTTACACCACTTGGTATTCTGAGTCCAGATGGATTGACTTCTTTTACCTTTTTATTAATTTCAATCATTAGATAAAGATAAATCTCGGGGGGACAATTAAAGGGACATGCATTTTTGACGCGTCATGATTAGAGTTTTATAATACCTTTCTGAAACAATGGTAAAGAATGAATGAATGGATGAATGGATGAATGGAGGCCAGCCAGCATCTTCCACCCATCAATGTTTCGCGTTTTTGTTCTAACTTCGTCATCAACGCACACACTTACTAATGCAGGTAATAAATTTTATGTTAACCCGATAAACAATTAAACAAAAGAAATTTTTTTTTTCTAACTGAATACATTAATAAATAAAATTCCTTTAGGCTTCCCGGGGACTCGGAGGATATTAATTGTGCCCCGTGGAGTAAAGAAAGCCTTTTGTTGCAAGAGTTCAGCAATAATTATTAATATTTATAAAAAATTATAAGCCATTAGTGAATTGTAGCACCCTGTTAGAACTCGCAGCTTTTTTACTAGAGTTCAGGGGTTCGCTTCTCGTTTCAAGAGATATATAATACGAAATAATTTTAGAACGAGGTCTAAATAGGCCCAGATGCCTAATAAAAAGACCTTAAATTAAAATAAAAAAATCTGGTGTGACTGGTCGCACAGCACACAACTTAAGTTGTGACTTTTTGTGTCGAGATCTATTTAGTTGCTCTTAGTACTCAAGTTCCAAACTGCACGCGATTCATAGATGGAGCTGAGCTACGAATGCATCCACATCAGTAAAGTGTACTTCAAACGATTTCCACGAAAAATTTCACTGATATACTTTTTAAAGAGAATCTAAAAAATAATTGATTTATGAATTTTAAACAAAATCGTTGCAGCGAATTTTGGGAAAATCGCCAAAAACTGAAAATGTACATCAGTAAAGTACTAGTACTTTTTGGCCGATTTTGTTCAAAAGCTTATTTTCACCCCTTGGGAGGGTGCCTAACTTAAATATGAAATTTCAACCTCCTAGCTCTTTTAGTTGCTGAGATATTTTGTTCACAGACAGACAGACAGACACACAGACAGACCATGTCGCGAAAACCACTTTTTTGGATTCAGGGGACCTCAAAACGTGTATCATTTTAATATGAAGCAACCAGCCCTTAATTTTACAAAGTAGCAGTAGATTTCGCACTAAAAAATTGTAATTTTATTATTAATATCTAATACCGGCCTGCAGATGCAAAAATGTTGAATACTACCAGATACAGTATTATATACATAGATATGAGAATGTAAAAAACAAATGAAAATTGTTTAATATTAATATTTAAACAAAGAAAGTCTTATTATTTATTTATTTTTTATCATCATCATTTATTTACTTATGATTTATTTATTTTTTCTCCGAATGTCAGCTTGAATGTCAGCAAGTATTTTAAGTTTATAGATTCAAAAGCTTCTCTTTCTCTCTAAAGTTGGTTGTCTTTTTTTCTAGAATCATAATCAATCAATGACGTGAAGGAAACAACTTTGAAATGCAAATCCTACTTGTCCGTCTGTCTTTCTATATATATATGTGTGTGTGTGTTTGTCCCCTTGGTCCTCTCCACTCTTCAACAACAAGATGATGATGATAATGACCTTCCGCCATTGTCCTGTCTCTCGATTGAAATGATTTTTAGGAAATAGTCCTAATTAAATTTTTCTTTCGATATACGAAACTAGAAATCCACTCAGATTGCTGAAAGATAGGCAACCCAAATTGCAATGTTAGTTGTTAGAACCTGAGCCACATAAATTTGCATCTCTTATTCAAATTGAGATCTTCCATCTTCACACGATGAGTCGTTAGAAATTAACAAAAATTGCGAAGAACAAAAAAAATGTTTTAAAAAAATTGGAATTTACAAAGAGAATTTAATTTTTCTCCTCAAATTGAAATAGCTAAGTGTGCTTCTGTCGCGCTCTGCTGGCCAAATGGCCTATTTTAAAAAAACATAAAACCGAATATTATTTAGCAAATAAAAATACATTGACTTCAGCGGGCGATTCGGCTAGTTATAAGAGCAAGGGTTCTACAATTTCTTCAACGCAGATAAAATAAAATTAACGCCCGAAGAATAAATAAATACCAGATGATTCTCGAAACAAAATAATTGAAAATAACCCGCTCAATTCTTGAAGGATTTCAACAAAGTTGTAGGTTTCAAGATACCTTAATTCCTTAATACATAAAATTGCGCCGAAGCTAAAAATATTATACGGGTCGTATGTGTGTGCTCCAATTTATTTTCCAAATATATATAGTGAGGTAAGCGATTTACTTGGTCACGCCAGTTGATTTAAATGGTAATACTTGAAGGTAGGCCAGCAAATTAACGAATTCTCGATGTTTTTGTCGATATTTCGGTAGAAATTCCATCTCAGCTATATGGGGACGAAAAAATTTCAGATTATCAGTTAATGTCAATTAGCATTGCATGAACACACGGATATTGAGATAAAAAAATAAATACATTTCTATAAAAATATTAAAATTAAATGAACATCTCCAGCCAACTTTGTTTGCAAATGATGATCTGACACTTTTTCGTATGTACCTTTGATTAATATTCGAAAACAATGCTGCGAGGATACCACCATTGTAGGAGATTGATAAATATCGATCCCATATAAAAATGAATAAATCTCTCCAGTTTATTAGATTAAAAAGCTACTACCTGGTAAGAGGGATATGAAAAAGCAGGCAGTCAAAAGAAAAACACTCTCGATACTCTACGAACGTTCAGACGTTTCGGGTAAAATTTATTCACTAATCCTCAGTGAAATTTTACCTGAAACGTCTGAACGTTCGTAGAGTATCGAGAGTGTTTTTCTTTTTGACTGCCTGCTTTTTCATATCCTTCTTAAGTATAAAAAGTTACTATATTTAATAGAACTTTTTTTTTTCGAAGTATTATTTTGTAAATTAATCATCTAATAAAATATTTCTTTCGTTAAATATAAGAGAGCGAGGAGAGGGAGAAAAAAAAACTTCGATTGAATGTGAAACAGAGAAGAAGGCAAGCGAGGCAGCCAGGCCTATTATCTGTCCGATTGAGCATTAAAAGAGCTTGTTAGCTAAGTAAATAGCTGTGGCTGCGGGGGGCCCCTGGACCCCCTGGGGGGCATCCCCCCATTGGCGCGCGCCCTCCACGGCCGGCGCCACCTTCCACCTGCCCTACGGACCCCTCTCTTAAACAAATTCCCTGAATTTTGGGAATATTAACATCAAGAATGCAAAATCGAAAAAAAGCATAGAGTTCTTCCCACTCCCTCTATTCACCGATTATATATACATCATTAGCAATAAATTATTAGAGTCGTGGTTCTTGAGCGGCCAACATCAAAGGAGTTCTTCTCTCTCTTCAATATGAAGTTCTAATTTTTATCTGAATATTTATAGCAACTCTTAAGATATAAAAAATAAATAAAACAGCTCACGAATATGCTTAAATAATAATTTTATATTGATTTCAATAATTCAAATAGAGAATCACCTTCTTCTTCTATCAATATAAGAGAGAAGAGAGAGAGAGAGGTAAAGAAACACGCAAAGGTAAAAAGCAAACGAGGAGAATTTTTAGAGAGAGAGAGACGGGGGGTTCGAATTTCTCAGAAAATTAATCTACACAATTTAATTAACGAGTAAATTTTAAAATGAAAGCAATAAGAGTCAAATTAGAAGAGATTAATCGTAATTGCTATAATAATTTTGGTTTTATTTCAAAAAAAATAGGTAGAGAATATATAAATATGGCTGTCTTATTTTTTTTTTTTTTTCTGAAATACTTATAAATGAAAAATAATATATAAACCGATTGGGACAAATGGTGTAACTAACAGCACATCAACAAGTTTCTCTTATCTTTTTTTGGAAATCGAAATTTGTGTAAATGTACCAATTGGCACACCAGAGTTTGCATATTTTTTTAGCTCTCACTGTACAGTGAGGGTCAATATTAAGTCCCACCCATGCGTTTTGTACTTGTGATTATTTCATTGTTTTTATAAAAGAAAATGAAAATCTTTATTGGAAATTTTCTAGGTTTGAACCATGAAAGTTTCCATTAAAAAATATATAATATTTTTTTAAAAACAATGAAATAATCACAAGTAGAAAACGAATGGGTGGGACTTAATATTGTCCTCACTGTACGTAGTACTAAGGGGGAGAGAGCTTATGAAGAGATTCCGGTGTCCGTCTGTCTGTCTGTCCGCACGCATAAAAAGTAAACGGCAAGGTCGAGAAAAATAATAATTGCATATACGTATTCAGCATAAAAAATGGTTCAGGGAATAATACGTTTTGGTCCCTAGCACTTCCGGTTTTTTAAATATTTATTTAAGATTTTTTTAATTTTTTCCATTTCCATTTTAATTTTTTGTTTACATTCATTAGAATGTAAACAAATGTGGCCATTTTTTTTTCTTAAATATGGAGAAATAACCTCTTTTCCTCATTTTTGACAGTTGTATATTATGACGTCATCATCTTAAACATACTCTTTGAAATATGATTCAGATTTAATTTTCATTTCAAATATGTCTCATAACGATCAGACACCATATAAAATGTTTATTTACTATTAAAATGTATAATGTCAAGAAAATTCACAGTGAGAGCGCCCCTTTGAATTTACTACTGTAAATCTTTTCCTAGTTTTTAATTTCTTATTTATATTTTTTTTATTTGTAATAAAAGGCCTAATAGCCCCAGGGCTTGGTATTGGTAAGCTGCATTGTATACGAAGGGTCGGGGGTTCGAATTTTATTTAAGCCATTTGGATACCAAATGGCTTAAATAAGAATGCCTGGACCCCAATATATATATTTTCATAATAACGGTTATCGTTTAAAGTCTTATATGGCCTAAGTTGCCGAAAAGACTGTGTGTATGTGTGTGTGTGAAATTGAGTATGAATGGGAAAAAAGTGTGAGTGTTTAAAAAAAAAGGCCTAATAATCGTAGATTCTGTTCCTGGATACAGAACTGTCTAGCTTATTTGTCTCGGCTCTTCCGAGTTATAATCAGCATTTCTCTCTATTCAAAAGCTAATTAAGCTAATTTTTCCACGCCCTAATTATAAAATAAACTCTGCAGCGAGCCCTAGTTATCACCTATCTAATCTAATTGTTTTATGTAATTAAAACCAAGTTGTTTTAGAAATATTAAATTATATTGGATTTGGAACAGCTATTGCACGAAAATTTAAATTGTCTGACATTCTAAGGGGGTATGTGTCTGCCTCCCACCTTTTCCTATCAAAAAAACGACCCTTTCCCTTTAATCACCACTTCCCACCCTTACGATGCTCGTTATATTTGTCAAATAGATAGTTATTTAAAAAAAAAAAAAAAAAAAATTTAAAAAATAGTTGTTTTTATTAAAAAAAACTTTTGCTTAAAAAACTTTTAACTTTTTCAGGCTATTTGAAAAGTTAATTGCAAATAGAAATAGATATTGCAAAAATAATTTTTTTTTTTCGACAGCTAAGGCCATTTAGACCCCATCCCTATTTATTTCAAATGATTTGTAGTCAAATCAAATGAAATAAATATTTTTCGCTTGGGACGGGAAGCGAACCCGGGACTCCGGTGCGAGAGGCTAGTGACTTCTCTCTGAGCCACGACCCCCGGGCGCAAAAATAAATAAAAAATTTATTTTTAATCTTTTTATTTTGAATTATTATTCCTATTTGGAATCCTAGCAGTGATATTTTATCTAAAAAAAAAAAAAAAACCTAATAATTATTTGATGAAAATTTTTTTTATTTTTAACATGTCGATGAGAGAAGAGAATGTTCAACGATTAGAATAATAGACAGGAAGAAAGGATGTCAGCCAAAAGAAGAGCCTTTGTCAAATAAAATCTCAATCCAGAAGACGATTCGATTTTAATTAAATAAAGCCATCATCAGTTCTTAAGAGATTAATGGCAATCTCAAACTATTCACCTTTGAGATGCACATAGAGTTGTTATATTTTATTTTTTAACTACCAATTTCGGATCATGTTCTAACCTTCATCAAGACACCTAAGTAGAATTCGAGTTAACACATGTATGCTGATGCTATTTCAAACAACCTGAAGAAATTACAAATTTTCTAATCGAAACGTTTCTTTAATAATAAAAAAAAATATTTTGATTTTTTTCATAATTTATTTGAATTGATATTTTTAAAATACCTATTTGAAAAATTTTACGGGCATTGGAGGGAGAAGTTGGTTTCTGGGTGGGCTTTTGAAAGGCAAAAGTGGAAGGCAGAAACGAACCTCTCCCCCCCTGAAAAGGTCAAATTTATATTGTGATTCCATGCGAAAAATTGGCTAGAGCCCTTCTTCTCAGAATGAAAATGTGATCTCTTGAAAAAATCCTCTGGTGGAATCAATTTCCCTAAGATAAGAATGGATATTGATTAGATGCATTAAAGTAAACCCAAATTACATTTCAAACTGTCATTAATCCTCGAGATGTAAATAAATAGCTAAACAATCGTGTTAAAAAGAATTATCTTTGGTCGTTGAAAAGCAAAGTGGCATTAAAAGCGAATGGCGATATTTGGCGGCGGCGACGGCGGCGGCTGAGCATCCGGGGCTCTCAAATAAGAAAGACATGGAGCCCATTAACTAACTAAGAGCTTAAGGGGGTTGAGGGTGCCAAGAAGCAATATCCGCTTGGGGAGGCTTAATGCTTCTTGACACTTAAGAAGATGCCTTCTGGTTTGTGTCAGTGTCACCTGCGCCTCGCCTCGTCCTCGTCCTCGTCCGCGTCCTCCCTTACACACTCAACTAAATTCAAATTCCTTTACTCGCGTTTGTCCTAGTCTTGAAAGTATTAGGCCTATGATTTGACTTTGGACCAGAAAGAAGAAAAATCTCAAGAGTTGTGCTTAATGCAACAAAAGTAAGAGTAAGAATTTCAATCAATAATTTTCAACCGAATAAAACCCTCCTAAATGCCTTTTTATTCTATCGAGACAGTTAAAATATTCAATTGTGAATTTGGAAGTTTTTTTTTTTGAACTACACTTTTTCTCATCACACTCACACACACATGCACACAGTCTTTGACGATAACACAGGGAAACAGTGATTTTGTTGACTGAGTATTTGAAGCTATTCTTGGGTATTTGGGTAGCAGATTTCAGAGCTATAGAAAAAGTGAAATTTTAATAGAAAATGTGCTCTAAAGCGGCTCTAATTTTATATTATCGGAATTTTTTATGGCGACACCCCTTTAAATATGCAGATAGTTAACATATAAATTTTAAGTTTCAACCCAATCGGAGGTCAATTAGATGTGCAGCAAAAGGCTAAAAGTTTAAAAAAATCGAATTTTTTTTTTTTTGCTTTGGACACCCCCTAATACAATTTTCTCCATCCCTGAATGCAAACGATATTCTATATTCCTTTCGCTTCATTCTTCATTATTCATTCGTAAAAATATGTGAATTATTAACGAAATTATGAAAAAAAAAACGTCATCAAAGAAAAAAGATAAGTACACTCACTGGTAGAAACAAATGAACTTTTTCTTTCACAAGAATTAAGAAAAATATTAGATTGTAGAAATATTTTTCATGCTGAATTCAAATATTATTTCAGTTCAACCATCAGGCAAGAATTTTGTGTGATATTAATTTGATTTTTACTTTATCTTACGTATATATATATATATCGTCACTGTATATGTGTGTCCAAGGGCGGATACAAGGGGGGGGGGTAAAGGGGATAATTACCCCTGAGATTTGAAAAAATACTTTTTTTTTGAAAAAAATGTATTTTTCATGTAAAATTTTAAAAATTAAATTAAAAATTTGATTTATATTTACATTCTGCAAACAAGTACAGAATACCTTTAAATTACGAAATTAAGAAAAATAGTGTGCTGTGGAATACACAAATTACCCCCCCCGAAAAATCTGATCGCTTTGTGTGTCTGTGAGAGCCAGCGCGACGCGCGCAAACCAATGTTTGTGTGAGTGTCTGTCTGTGTGTATGTGTGTCAGCGCGACGCGCGAAAGCGCGCGAGTATTAGTGTGAGTGTGTATGTGTGTGTGAGCACGGCGCCAAATAGTTCAGGTTTGTGTTAGTGTGTGTATGTGTGTATGTGAGGGCAGGCGCGCGAAAGCCCACGGTTGTGTGTGTGGGCGCGTGTGTGTGTGTGTGTGTCTTGTATTTGTGTTATATTCTTTGCCCAATTGATGGGTCTCAATGAATTAAGAAATCTGATAATCAGTATATGTATATGAGAGAATGATTGTTAATAAATATAAATAGCTTATCAAAACAAAACAATTACATATTAAAAAATAAAAAAAAAGTCAAATGTCACTAAATAATTGTAGAAAATACTAAAAATGAAATTAAATCGAATATCGATCAAACAGACCACGCCATCTTTTTGGCCGTTTGCTTAAATAAAAGGATCTCAACTCACCGTTGTGATTTGCCTGCATTCGCAACTCCATTTGATATTTTCCAAAACGCATCTCCATTTGGTATTTTCAAACACTTATTAAACACATAACACATCCCGGAGATATTAATCAATCACTAACTTAAACACAAATTATATATGCACTTTATAAATAATAAAAATTCACAATACATTTCGCACTCGCGTGGTTAAACTCGACGATCCTCTCTCTAGACTGATTGATCAACAAGCCGGGAGGGATGACGTCATTGGCGCTGTGAGCGCCCAACAACAATCAAATCATTTATAGTGACTAATTTCATTCATATGAGATTTAATAGAAATTAGTGATAATATTATTATTTATAATTATATCATTTTATTTTTTGAAATTAATTAGGAATTTGATTATTTAAAATCTGGAGTGACTGGTCGCACAACTTTCTCATTACATTATAGTAACATGTTAATCGAAAATTATGCTCTGTGCTTGTCACGCCAGATTTTTTGAGTCGACATGTATATTTAGTTTCCACCGATAAATTAAAATTCAAGATGTAAAATTTATAAGTATGGGAGAATATTTATATTTTGTTACCATGGCAACCATTTCTCCTATCTTTCCTATGAAATACAAGAGTAAATTGGCCTTCAAACAATTTTGATGGCAAAATGAGAATTTTGAATTTTTTCAGCAACTCTTAATAATATTTAGCAGAATAAGTAAAGAAAGGTCAAGCAGCTTTGTTTATTTCTTTATTATATTCGAACCAACAGGGACGTTTCGGTCAATACTCTTAAGTACAGTATCATCTCACTCGGATATTAGGCCGTCATTAGGAGGATTATTTTTTTTTTATAATCCAATAAAATTTTGTTTTGGATTATAAAAATAATACTCGAATACTATTGATCATATTCAATAATAATTTGTAAAAAAAAAGGAAAAAATTTTATTAACTTGACATTTCGAAATTCTCTTCGTAAAGACTCTCATCATATGCAATTATTTACATTGCTATTTATACGCATAGGCTATTATAAAATTAATAAGCTTATGTACAGTGAGGGTCAATATTAAGTCCCACCCATGCGTTTTCTACTTGTGATTATTTCATTGTTTTTAAAAAAATATTATATATATATTTTTAATGGAAACTTTCATGGTTCAAACCTAGAAAATTTAAGATTTTCATTTTCTTTTATAAAAACAATGAAATAATCACAAGTAGAAAACGCATGGGTGGGACTTAATATTGACCCTCACTGTACAGACTGTTCACAACTCTATTTACTAAAAAACTGTAAGTCTTAATATTGTTAAATATTTTTATAATTTTTTTTTTAAATTTATTTAGCTAAATAACGTCAATGTAAATAATTTTATGTTTAGCCAATGCAACTGAAGATGGCCATGATTAAATCGGCCGAAACGTTTTGCGTAAAAGGAGTTTAATTCAGAGTCTCCCTGCCTAGCTGCTTTCCTCTTCAATTCTACACAGCCACTTTCTACATTAAATGAAAAGAATAAAGTCAATTTTGTCTCTTCTCGCTCAAAATCCCTCAATAAGGGGAAGAAGCCAATTTGAGCAAATTCCTTTTCCGAATGTTATTTTTTCGTCTCTAAAAAGGTGATCCAAAGAATTTTTTCAATTAAATATTTACAATCGCTAAGTGATTAGGTTATAAACAAAATTAATGCGAATTCCCCCCGACTTCTTTTTAAAAAATGACGTTTTTTTTTTGCATCCCTATTTTACAAATTGATACAAACGATCGAAGCATCGACATTTCTATTTTGTTTTTTTGCCCCTGCTTTAAGTGCGTGCCCCCCTCCCTCCCCTCCCCCCCCCCTCCCTTAGCACTTGAGTCTTTTGCTTCCCTTCTTTACTTAATGGCTACTTCGTTACCGACACTTTATTTCAAGAGCTTAACTTTAGATATTATATTTTATACTCTCTACTTGCTACTTCTTAGTTCAATTATTAAAGAGAGACGAGAAAGGGGGGGGGGGGGGAGATAAGAATTCCTTTTTATTTATTCAACATCAATATTTCTTCGGCTTTTAAGAAATTGGGAATTTATTTTCGGCATTAAATTCGTTTTAAATATTTATTAGTGAGGGTTTGCTTAATAGAAATAGCATTCTATTATTAATACTAGCTAATTGAGAAATAGCCCTCCCTGCAAAGTCAGAGGTTTCGCTTCACCTTCGAAGGCACTTAAGTGATAGTGTTCAAATTTTTGCATGAAAATATGACCTCTTGTCGGCGAAGTAAAATTATCGGCACGGGCATTTGAGTCGAATTAAGTCAAAAATATCGATTTTTGGGTTTCATTTGAAGACGATTACTCAGCCCTCGGGCTTGGTGTAGTTGGTAGCGATGCTGACCTGCTGTAAAATGGCTGCTATTTATTAATCTTAAGGAAGGTAGATCAGCAGCCAGGGGAATAAAAAACTATTTTAATTTCTTTTGGTCGACGTTTCGGACGCCAATCGCGTCCTTCTTCGGGATCAAAGATTGTGTGTTTTTTTAACAATCTTTGGTCCCGAAAAGGACGGATTGGTCCGAAACGTCGAAGAAAATAAATTAAAATAGTTTTTTATTCTCCTGGTTACTGATCTTCCTTCCTTAAGATTAATATAATATATTTTGGGGTCTATGCATTCTTATTTGGACCCTGTTACGCATTAGTGTGTCAAGCGCCGGGTACCGAGTTTTGAGAAAATTAACATTAAAGTTTTTTGTTTTGATTGGATTATGTATAATTTTTTTTTTTGTCAATTGTGCAAGTAACATTAAATATAAAACTTTTTAGGACATGTTTCATAAGGAATACTATTATTCAGAGCATTTGAAACAATATTCCGAACTCAATTTTTAATTTTTTTTGGCGCTTGACACACTAATGCGTAACAGGGTCCTATTTAAGCCATATGGTATCCAAATGGCTTAAATAAAATCATCTGACTGCCTAGGATCCGAACCCTCGACCCTTGGTATACAAGGCAGGCACGCTACCAACTAGGCCAAGCCCGAGGGCGTTTTGGTCTTAAAATGTTCAGAAAATTATCCTCTAACTGAATTTGTGAAATTTCTGGCAAGAGGATCCTTTTCACTTTCCGCCTCGCATATCTAACACAAATAAAAGAGAGAAACATCGAATCTACTCTAAGTGACAAAATAAAATTGTCTTTCTTTAACGCATCGAGAGTGTTATTAAATAAATACAATCAATATAAGATGTTTTCAATTTCAAAGGGTTTGCCACTCGTCCCTTTTTCCATTAACTGATTGCAGGGGCGGATCCTCTCCTCCCCCTATCCCTTGGGACCCCATTAGCTACCGCTTATGTCTGATTGACCTTCGACTTGTGCTTAATCCATTGCCCCCCCCGCCCCCTCCCCCCTCTCCGTCATTATCCAAATAGTTTTTCGATATCGAGCGAATAAATAGGATTCTATTTTTCTTCCATTTGAAATAACAAAAATAAGTTATTTGATACTAGCCGCGTTGCACCCCTTCGGCGGGTTTGCATATGGCCAGAGAGCCCTCGTCTATGCATATCTTGGTCGTTAAAAAGAAACATTTCATGCACCCGATCACTTATATTTATTTTATATAGATTCCGAAGACTAAAATATTTAATTATTAAGACGAGAAAGAAGCCAATGTTTTCCAATGGGGAAATTCTGTTTTTTGGGTCTCTCCATTTAAAGATTTAGGCAGCCGAGTGTTTTTCCTACTCTCTCCATAGACCTCACTGTATGGAGGTAACATTTCGAAATTCAAAAACTTTCAAATAAAATACAACTCGAAAATGTTGTTGAAATGTTTTATAATGAAACTGTTCAACGGATGGGTGACCCAAAGAGCTTGAGTGTAGAACGACACCGACGAATGAATGAATATTATAAGGCCAAAAAGAACCTAAAAAGATCGCTAAGATAAAAAAAGAATTATTTTGTTACTGTTGACTTTTCGAGGACACGTCGCCGTCAGAGGGGAAAAAATTTAAAAAAAAAAATGTAAAAAAAAACCAATCCTTCTTGGCTACCCTCCACTTCAATTAAAGATGAGTAAAATAGGCGAGTTGAGTAAATTAAAAGGTGATTAGCCGAGGGGATAAAGGAGTTAAGCTTATAATCCTGAGTTGAACTCGAGTTCAAATCCCCTTTATTTGAGATACCTGCTCCTGAGGAAGGAAATGGTATTTTATTTGTTACACACATTGTTTTTGAAGTATTTTTGTAATAAAATATAAAAAAAAAACCTAAGTTTCTTTACCCATGACATTTTATTTAGAAAGATCCACTCTAAAAAGTCTCAGGTGCTAAGTAAGCCCCCTTCTAGAAAAAATTCCCAATTGATGAAAAACACAAAATTTTATTGGATATAGGAGACTTTGCAGCCAAGGAATTAAATAAAAACTTTTATTTACCGTCGACGTTTCGGAGGCAAATCAGGACCTTCATCAGGACGATTAATTGTTAGAATACAAGATTAACAGTATTATAATCAATTATCATTGTAAATTATACAATATTTATTTGGGCTATATGTATTGTATAATTTACAATGATAATTGAATATAATTCTATATAATTCTGTTAACCTTGTATTCTAAGAATTAATCGTCCTGAAGAAGGTCGTGATTTGCGACCGAAAACGTCGACGGTTAATAATTAAGGTTTTTTTTTTTTTTTTTTAATTCCTTTTCTGCAAAGTCTCCTATATCCAATTCAAAGTCTACAGCCACTTCTCATCACTAGTCAAAATTTTATATATATATTTTTTTAAACTTTGGTATTGAAAAAAGATCAAGAATAAGTTGAATAAAATGTTGATCTTTTTCAATAAAATTGAACAAACAGCACGCAGCTAAATGCAAATTGATTTACAGTAGGTGATTTACAGGACGATATATCACTTGGAGAATGAAGAGGGGACCAGGTGTCAAAGAGACAGTGAGACACCAAGAAGCAAGAAGAGAACGTCCCATGGACCAATCGAAATGTCCATTCGTTTACGATCATCTGGAGGAAGCTTCACAAACACTCACTATTTTATGAGGGGGAATTTAAGTATTGTGTGTTTGTTTGGTTTTCTCTCTCTCTCTCTCTCTCTCTCTCTCTCTCCCACGAGATGTGCGTCACAGGCGAATGTCCGGATATCGATCTAATGGGATTCTTAGTTAAAAAAATCATAAAAAGAAATGATAAAATTTTGATTTTGAACTCAGATGGTATCAAAAAAAGTGATTGAACTAACCACAAATAAACCATTTGAATTGGTTTATTAATGAATAGCTAATAGGAGGCAGAAGAAAGAATAACAGCCACCAAGATCCTATAGAAGTCAACAACACCAGATAGGTGGGCGAGAGGAAGAAGACTGTTGAACACCCCCGTGGAAGTAATCGATTTTCTATAATATATTTGTATTAATATTAATGTATATTGCTAATGGCTTAGCTGCCAAAAAAAAATTAAAATCTTAAGCATTCATTCAAAAAAAAGACACTTTTGGTATTAATCGTGATTTAATTTAGTTAGTAAATCATAATACAAATTAACTTTAAAAAATTACAAATGCATGACGGCTTTGTAGTTAATTTGTATTATTAATTACTAATTAAAATAAATCAAAATTAATGCCGAAAATATTTTAAACTCGTAAATAGCAAAAAAAGAAGACACTAGCGGGAGTTGAAGCCAGATTCTCCTGTAGATCTTTTAACTTATAACTAGGAACCGACCGAATATTCGGTTTCGGCCAAAAAGTAGCCGAAACATGACTTTGAAAAGATGAGGGGATGAGATTTGCATGAAAAAAAAAACTTGAGAAAAAAATTTCCCCGAAGAGCGGAAAATTTGGGTTTCGCAAAAAGGGGGAAGGTTCCACGGGCCGGGAAAAATTGCGTGTAAAAGATTTTCAGAAGGGCGAAAAACTTTGGTTCCGTAAAATGGGAAAAAAATTTAGTTTCTTTAAAAAAAATTTTCCGCAGAAAAATTTTTGAGTTAAGCCCCCCGAAAAAAAATTTCTATATACGCCCCTGATAGGAAATATAAGTTTCGGTTTCGGCCGAAATTAAGATTGAAGCCGAAATTCGGTTTCGGTTGAAAATCTTGTTTCCTTCTGACCCTACTTTTAACTTATTTTTTTTGTTTAAAATAATATTGGAATTATACAAATTTTCTAATTTGAGGGAATAATAAAATTTTGCATCCATTATTTATCCCTATACGCTATTTTTCCTTCTAAGACCTTAAATCAGAAGAATTCCTAGCATATGAAGAAGTTGGAAGTTTAATTTTCAAGATTTACTAAAATGTATAATAAAATAATTTAATGAAATATCAGGAATAGTAGCCTACAGAGGTGTTATTGAGGGGGCAAGGGGTATTCGCCCCACCCCCAAGGGCTCTGAAATTTTTTAAATTTTATATTATTCTGAATAAAATATTATATCTACGGGTATATAAATTGTAAAAAATTAATAAAATAAAATGTCTTTTGGCCGAAATTCGAGATACCTATTTGTAAGTAATTTTTAAAAAAAAAAAAAGTTTGCCCCCCCAGAAAAGTTGAAATGACGCTAGCCTATCTTAAATTTACTCCGGATTGGGAGAGAGTGTTGATGTTATAAATTAAGAAAGAGCAAAATAAGAGTATACTCAAACAATCAAAGAAAACAAAGCCTTTAAATGCCAAAACACGAAGGAGACGATTCGGATTAGCTATATTTAATTTAGTCACAAACATTAATGAAACGACAATTGGAATTTTTTGAAATAGCGAAAAAAAATTTCTTTTTTTTTTACCTGAGATATCTAGCGCATAGCTTGATTATATATTCTACAATGTATATATTTAGTGAGCAGCAACTGCTTAAGAACCATTAAATTATCATTTTAGAGAAGAGATACATTAAAAAAAAAAAAAAAAAAAATTGATGATGATGATTAGGACGTTGTGTTGATCAACAACAACTCCACTCTGACATTTAGAATTAAAACAAAAAAATTTCATTCTATGTTTTTTAATAAATTAGAAATAGGAGAGTGCAACTTTTGTGAGGGTAGGTTGTGTTTTGAGTGGATTAAGGGCCAAATCCCAATTTGATTACCTCTGAGGGTGGAT
>JAKCPI010020802.1:0-19404 GCA_023213315.1 Euborellia annulipes
ATTTCTATTAAGCAAACCCCTCGCTAATAAATATTTAAAACGAATTTAATGCCGAAAATAAATTCCCAATTTCTTAAAAGCCGAAGAAATATTGATGTTGAATAAATAAAGAAATTTTATCTCCCCCCCCCCCTTTCTCGTCTCTCTTTAATAAATTAACTACAAGTAGCAAGTAGAGAGTATAAAATATAATATCTAAAGTTAAGCTCTTGAAATAAAGTGTCGGTAACGAAGTAGCCATTAAGTAAAGAAAGGGAAGCAAAAGACTCAAGTGCTAAAGGGGGAGGGAGGGGAGAGGAGGGAGGGAGGGAGGTGGGGGCACGCACTTAAAGCAGGGGCAAAAAACAAAATAGAACTGTCGATGCTTCGATCGTTTGTATCAATTTGTAAAATAGGGATGCAAAAAAAAAAAAAGCCTCATTTTTAAAAAAGAAGTCGGGGGGAATTCGCATTAATTTTATTTATAACCTAATCACTTAGCGATTGTAAATATTTAATTGAAAAAATTCTTTGGATCACCTTTTTTAGAGAGACGAAGTATCAACATTCGGGAAAGGAATTTGCTCAAATTGGCTTCTTCCCCTTATTGAGGGGATTTTGAGCGAGAAGAGACAAAATTGACTTTATTCTTTCCATTTAATGTAGAAAGTGGCTGTGTAGAAATTGAAGAGGAAAGCAGCTAGGCAGGGAGACTCTGAATTAAACTCCCTTTTACGCAAAACGTTTCGGCCGATTTAATCTGGCCATCTTCAGTTGCATTGACGAATACATAAAATTATTTACATTGACGTTATTTAGCTAAATTAATTAAAAAAAAAAATTATAAAATATTTAACATTATTAAGACTTACAGTTTTTTTAGTAAATAGAGTTGGGTAAACAGTTCTAAACAGTGAGGGTCACATTAAGTCCCACCCATGGTTTTCTACTTGTGATTATTTCATTGTTTTTATAAAAGAAAATGAAAATCTTAAATTTTCTAGGTTTGAACCATGAAGAAAGTTTCCATTAAAAATATATATATAATATTTTTTTAAAAACAATGAAATAATCACAAGTAGAAAACGCATGGGTGGGACTTAATATTGACCCTCACTGTACATAAAAGCTTATTAATTTTATGTGCCTATGCGTATAAATAGCAATGTAAATAATTGCATATGATGAGAGTCTTTACGAAGAGAATTTCGAAATGTCAAGTTAATAAAATTTTTTTCCTTCTTTTTACAAATTATTATTGAATATGATCAATAGTATTCGAGTATTATTTTTATAATCCAAAACAAAATTTTATTGAATTATAAAAAAAAAAAAAAATAATCCTCCTAATGACGGCCTAATATCCGAGTGAGATGATACTGTACTTAAAAGAATTTATTGTTCCTAAATATTATTAAATTAGCGAGTTGAATAGCTGAATCGATATGTAGGAGGATAAATAAAAAATATTTATTTCATTATATTCGTAACCACCGCGACGTAGGTCGACTAGGCCTATGCTGACTCCATTTCCATCTCAACCCTCAAACTGTGGTAGATGTATCAGATGGATACCCTTCGGAATATGGCAAGATTGAAATGACAGGTGTCAAGTCTGCCATGAAGATGTTCGTCTAGTTGACCGAAACGTCGCTGTGTGTTCGAATATAATAAAGAAATAAACAAAGCTGCTTGACCTTTCTTTTACTTATTCTGCTAAATATTATTAGGAGTTGCTGAAAAGAATTCAAAATTCTCATTTTGCCATCAAAATTGTTTGAAGGCCAATTTACTCTTGTATTTCATAGGAAAGATAGGAGAAATGGTTGCCATGGTAACAAAATATAAATATTCTCCCATACTTATAAATTTTACATCTTGAATTTTAATTTATCGGTGGAAACTAAATATACATGTCGACTCAAAAAATCTGGCGTGACAAGCACAAAGCATAATTTTCGATTACTATAATGTAATGAGAAAGTTGTGCGACCAGTCACTCCAGATTTTATATAATCAAATTCGTAATTAATTTCAAAAAATAAAATGATATAATTATAAATAATAATATTATCACTAATTTCTATTAAATCTCATATGAATGAAATTAGTCACTATAAATGATTTGATTGTTGTTGGGCGCTCACAGCGCCAATGACGTCATCCCTCCCGGCTTGTTGATCAATCAGTCTAGAGAGAGGATCGTCGAGTTTAACCACGCGAGTGCGAAATGTATTGTGAATTTTTATTATTTATAAAGTGCATATATATATTGTGTTTAAGTTAGTGATTGATTAATATCTCCGGGATGTGTTATGTGTTTAATAAGTGTTTGAAAATACCAAATGGAGATGCGTTTTGGAAAATATCAAATGGAGTTGCGAATGCAGGCAAATCACAACGGTGAGTTGAGATCCTTTTATTTAAGCAAACGGCCAAAAAGATGGCGTGATCTGTTTGATCGATATTCGATTTAATTTCATTTTTAGTATTTTCTACAATTATTTAGTGACATTTGACTTTATTTTTTAATATGTAATTGTTTTGTTTTGATAAGCTATTTATATTTATTTACAATCATTCTCTCATATACATATACTGATTATCAGATTTCTTAATTCATTGAGACCCTTCAATGGGGCAAAGAATATAACACAAATACAAGACACACACACACACACACACACACCCCCCCCCCCCCGCGCGCGCGCGCGGCCTACCCCCCCCCCCCCCCCGCGCGCGGGCTGCGCCCCCCCCCCCCCGCGCGCAGGCACTACACACACAACCGTGGGGCTTTCGCGCGCCTGCCCTCACATACACACATACACACACTAACACAAACCTGAACTATTTGGCGCCGTGCTCACACACACATACACACTCACACTAATACTCGCACGCTTTCGCGCGTCGCGCTGGCTCTGCAGACACACACAAGGGCGGATCCAGAGGTGTTTCTCGGGGGGGGGGGGGGGTAATTTGGTGTGACTCGTCGCACAGCACACTATTTTTTCTTAATTTCGGTAATTTAAAGGTGCATTCTGTACTTGTTTGGCAGAATGTAAATATAAATCAAATTTTTAAGTGTTAATTTTTAAAATTTTACATGAAAAATACATTTTTTTCGAAAAAAAAAGTATTTATTTTAAATCTCAGGGGGGTAATTATCCCCTTTACCCCCCCCCCCTGTATCCGCCCTTGGACACACATATACAGTGACGATATATATATATA
Organism: Euborellia annulipes; assembly: GCA_023213315.1. Lineage (NCBI taxonomy): Eukaryota > Metazoa > Arthropoda > Insecta > Dermaptera > Anisolabididae > Euborellia > Euborellia annulipes. The sequence continues at coordinate 3,214 of JAKCPI010020802.1, forward strand.
CGTAAGATAAAGTAAAAATCGAATTAATATCACACAAAATTCTTGCCTGATGGTTGAACTGAAATAATATTTGAATTCAGCATGAAAAATATTTCTACAATCTAATATTTTTCTTAATTCTTGTGAAAGAAAAAGTTCATTTGTTTCTACCAGTGAGTGTACTTATCTTTTTTCTTTGATGATGTTTTTGTTCATAATTTCGTTAATAATTAACATATTTTTACGAATGAATAATTTTTAGAAAGCCAAAGAACTATAGAATATCGTTTACATTCAGGGATGGAGAAAATTGTATTAGGGGTGTCAAAAGCAAAAAAAAAAAAATTCGATTTTTTAAAACTTTTAGCATTTTGCTGCACATCTAATTGACCTCCGGGTTGAAACTTAAAATTTAAATGTTATCTATCTAAATGTTTAAAGGGGTGTCGCCATAAAAAATTCCGATGATATAAAATTAGAGCCGCTTTAGAGCACATTTTCTATTAAAATTTCATTTTTTCTATAGCTCTGAAATCTGCTACCCAAATACTCAAGAATAGCTTCAAATACTCAGTCAACAAAATCACTGTTGCCCTGTGTTATCGTCAACGACTGTGTGCACGTGTGTGTGAGTGGGAGTGTTAAAAAAAAAACTTCCAAATTCACAATTGAATATTTTAACTGTCTCGATAGAATAAAAAGGCATTTAGGAGGGTTTTATTCGGTTGAAAATTATTGATTAAAATTCTTACTCTTACTTTTGTTGCATTAAGCACAACTCTTGAGATTTTTCTTCTTTCTGGTCCAAAGTCAAATCATAGGCCTAATACTTTCAAGACTAGGACAAACGCGAGTAAAGGAATTTGAATTTAGTTGAGTGTGTAAGGGAGGACGAGGACGAGGACGAGGCGAGGCGAGGGCGCAGGTGACACTGACACAAACCAGAAGGCATCTTCTTAAGTGTCAAGAAGCATTAAGCCTCCCCAAGCGGATATTGCTTCTTGGCACCCTCAACCCCCTTAAGCTCTTAGTTAGTTAATGGGCTCCATGTCTTTCTTATTTGAGAGCCCCGGATGCTCAGCCGCCGCCGTCGCCGCCGCCAAATATCGCCATTCGCTTTTAATGCCACTTTGCTTTTCAACGACCAAAGATAATTCTTTTTAACACGATTGTTTAGCTATTTATTTACATCTCGAGGATTAATGACAGTTTGAAATGTAATTTGGGTTTACTTTAATGCATCTAATCAATATCCATTCTTATCTTAGGGGAAATTGATTCCACCAGAGGATTTTTTCAAGAGATCACATTTTCATTCTGAGACGAAGGGCTTTAGCCAATTTTTCGCATGGAATCACAATATAAATTTGACCTTTTCAGGGGGGGAGAGGTTCGTTTCTGCCTTCCACTTTTTGCCTTTCAAAAGCCCACCCAGAAACCAACTTCCCCCTCCAATGCCCGTAAAATTTTTCAAATAGCTATTTTAAAAATATCAATTCAAATAAATTATGAAAAAAAATCAAAATATTTTTTTTTATTATTAAAGAAACGTTCCGATTAGAAAATTTGTAATTTCTTCAGGTTGTTTGAAATAGCATCAGCATACATACTCGAATTCTACTCAGGTGTCTTGATGAAGGTTAGAACATGATCCGAATTTGGTAGTTAAAAAATAAAATATAACAACTCCAAGTGCATCTCAAAGGTGAATAGTTTGAGATTGCCAAAAATGTCTTAAGAACTGATGATGGCTTTATTTAATTAAAATCGAATCGTCTTCTGGATTGAGATTTTATTTGACAAAGCCTCTTCTTTTGGCTGACATCCTTTCTTCCTGTCTATTATTCTAATCGTTGAACATTCTCTTCTCTCATCGACATGTTAAAAATAAAAAAAATTTTCATAAAATAATTATTAGGTTTTTTTTTTTTTTTTAGATAAAATATCACTGCTAGGATTCCAAATAGGAATAATAATTCAAAATAAAAAGATTAAAAATAAATTTTTTATTTATTTTTGCGCCCGGGGGTCGTGGCTCAGAGAGAAGTCACTAGCCTCTCGCACCGGAGTCCCGGGTTCGCTTCCCGTCCCAAGCGAAAAAATTTATTTCATTTGATTTGACTACAAATCATTTGAAATAAATAGAATGGCCTTAGCTGTCGAAAAAAAAAAAATATTTTTGCAATATCTATTTCTATTTGCCATTAACTTTTTCAAATAGCCTGAAAAAGTTAAAAGTTTTTTAAGCAAAAGTTTTTAATAAAAATAACTATTTTTTAATTTTTTTTTTTTTTTTTTTAAATAACTATCTATTTGACAAATTTAACGAGCATCGTAAGGGTGGAAAGTGGTGATTAAAGGGAAAGGGTCGTTTTTTGATAGGAAAAGATGGGAGGCAGACACATACCCCCTTAGAATGTCAGACAATTTAAATTTTCGTGCAATAGCTGTTCCAAATCCAATATAATTTAATATTTCTAAAACAACTTGGTTTTAATTACATAAAACAATTAGATTAGATAGGTGATAACTAGGGTTCGCTGCAGAGTTTATTTTATAATTAGGGCGTGGAAAAATTAGCTTAATTAGCTTTTGAATAGAGAGAAATGCTGATTATAACTCGGAAGAGCCGAGACAAATAAACTAGCCAGCTTTGTATCCGGGAACAGAATCTACGCTTATTAGGCCTTTTTTTTTAAACACTCACACTTTTTTCCCATTCATACTCAATTTCACACACACATTCACACTGTCTTTTCGGCAACTTAGGCCATATAAGACTTTAAACGATAACCGTTATTATGAAAATATATATATTGGGGTCCAGGCATTTATAGCCATTTGGCATCCAAATGGCTTAAATAAAATTCGAACCCCCGACCCTTCGTATACAATGCAGGCGCGTTACCAATACGCCAAGCCCTGGGGCTATTAGGCCTTTTTTTTTTTTTATTTTTAAAAACATTCACACTTTTTTCTCATTCACACTCACACTCACACACTCATTCACACAGTCTTTTCGGCAACTCAGGCCATATAAGACTTTAAACGATATCCGTTATTAAATAAATATACATATATATGGGGTCCAGGCATTCTTATTTAAGCCATTTGGTATCCAATTGGCTTAAATAAAATCATCGGACTGCCTGGGGTCCGAACCCGCGACGTTTGGTATATGAGGTTAGCACGCTAACCTCTACGCCATGCCCCGAGGGCCTATTAGGCCTTTTATTACAAATAAAAAAATATAAATAAGAAATTAAAAACTAGGAAAAGATTTACAGTAGTAAATTCAAAGGGGCGCTCTCACTGTGAATTTTCTTGACATTAAACATTTTAATAGTAAATAAACATTTTATATGGTGTCTGATCGTTATGAGACATTTTTTTTTTTTTTTTTAAACATTCACACTTTTTTCTCATTCACACTCACACTCACACACACATTCACACAGTCTTTTCGGCAACTCAGGCCATTTAAGACTTTGACGATAACCGTTGTAATTAATATATCAATTTGGGGTTCAGGCATTTCTATTTAAGCCATCTGGTATCCAAATGGCTTAAATAAAATCATCGGACTGCCGGGTCCGAACCCGCGACGTTTGGTATAGGAGGGAGGCACGCTACCTACTACGCCAGACCCGGGGGCGTTATGAGACATATTTGAAATGAAAATTAAATCTGAATCATATTTCAAAGAGTATGTTTAAGATGATGACGTCATAATATACAACTGTCAAAAATGAAAAAGAGGTTATTTCTCCATATTTAAGAAAAAAAATGGCCACATTTGTTTACCTTCTAATGAATGTAAACAAAAAATTAAAATGGAAATGGAAAAAATTTAAAAAATCTTAAATAAATATTTAAAAAACCGGAAGTGCTAGGGACCAAAACGTATTATTCCCTGAACCATTTTTTATGCTGAATACGTATATGCAATTATTATTTTTCTACGACCTTTAGTTCCGTTTACTTTTTATGCGTGCGGACAGACAGACAGACGGACACCTGAATCTCTGCATAAGCTCTCTCCCCCTTAGTACTACGTACAGTGAGGACAATATTAAGTCCCACCCATTCGTTTTCTACTTGTGATTATTTCATTGTTTTTAAAAAAAATATTATATATTTTTTAATGGAAACTTTCATGGTTCAAACCTAGAAAATATATATTTTTTTAAAAACAATGAAATAATCACAAGTACAAAACGCATGGGTGGGACTTAATATTGACCCTCACTGTACAGTGAGAGCTAAAAAAATATGCAAACTCTGGTGTGCCAATTGGTACATTTACACAAATTTCGATTTCCAAAAAAAGATAAGAGAAACTTGTTGATGTGCTGTTAGTTACACCATTTGTCCCAATCGGTTTATATATTATTTTTCATTTATAAGTATTTCAGAAAAAAAAAAAAAATAAGACAGCCATATTTATATATTCTCTATCTATTTTTTTGAAATAAAACCAAAATTATTAGAGCAATTACGATTAATCTCTTCTAATTTGACTCTTATTGCTTTCATTTTAAAATTTACTCGTTAATTAAATTGTGTAGATTAATTTTCTGAGAAATTCGAACCCCCGGCTCTCTCTCTCCCACTGTCAAAATTCTCCTCGTTTGCTTTTTACCTTTGCGTGTTTCTTTACCTCTCTCTCTCTCTCTCTCTTATATTGATAGAAGAAGAAGGTGATTCTCTATTTGAATTATTGAAATCAATATAAAATTATTATTTAAGCATATTCGTGAGCTGTTTTATTTATTTTTTATATCTTAAGAGTTGCTATAAATATTCAGATAAAAATTAGAACTTCATATTGAAGAGAGAGAAGAACTCCTTTGATGTTGGCCGCTCAAGAACCACGACTCTAATAATTTATTGCTAATGATGTATATATAATCGGTGAATAGAGGGAGTGGGAAGAACTCTATGCTTTTTTTCAATTTTGCATTCTTGATGTTGATATTCCCAAAATTCAGGGAATTTGTTTAAGAGAGGGGTCCGTAGGGCAGGTGGAAGGTGGCGCCGGCCGTGGAGGGCGCGCGCCAATGGGGGGATGCCCCCAGGGGGTCCAGGGCCCCCCCCGCAGCCACAGCTATTTACTTAGCTAACAAGCTCTTTTAATGCTCAATCGGACAGATAATAGGCCTGGCTGCCTCGCTTGCCTTCTCTGTTTCACATTCAATCGATGTTTTTTTTCCTCCCCTCGCTCTCTTATATTTAACGAAAGAAATATTTTATTAGATGATTAATTTACAAAATATTACTTCGAAAAAAAAAAGTTCTATTAAATATAGTAACTTTTTATATGTAAGAAGGATATGAAAAAGCAGGCAGTCAAAAAGAAAACACTCTCGATACTCTACGAACGTTCAGACGTTTCGGGTAAAATTTATTCACTAATCCTCAGTGAAATTTTACCCGAAACGTCTGAACGTTCGTAGAGTATCGAGAGTGTTTTTTTTTTTTTTTTGACTGCCTGCTTTTTCATATCCCCCTCCCCCGGCGTGGGGTGTGGTGGGTGGGCTGCTCTCCTCTTCCCAAACCCCCCGGTTTCGCCCCCCGGTCTCTCCGTTTTTTTTATTTAAGCCATCTGTACCAGATGCTTAAATAAAATCCTGACCCTAATATATATAAATTCATAAATAATTTTTAATTTTTTGGCTGGCCCGAAGGGGGGAGGGGGGGGGGGGGGGAGAAAAAAGGAAAAAAAACCTCTTACCAGGTAGTAGCTTTTTAATCTAATAAACTGGAGAGATTTATTCATTTTTTTTATATGGGATCGATATTTATCAATCTCCAACAATGTTGGTATCTCGCAGCATTGTTTTCGAATATTAATTAAAGGTACATACGAAAAAGTGTCAGATCATCATTTGCAAACAAAGCTGGCTGGAGATGTTCATTTAATTTTTAATATCTTTATAGAAATGTATTTATTTGTTTTATCTCAAGATCCGTGTGTTCATGCAATGCTAATTGTCATTAACTGATAATCTGAAATTTTTTCGTCCCCATATAGCTGAGATGAAATTTCTACCGAAATATCGACAAAAACATCAATAATTCGTTAATTTGCTGGCCTACCTTCAAGTATTACCATTTAAATCAACTGGCGTGACTAAGTAAATCGCTTACCTCACATATATATTTGGAAAATAAATTGGAGCACACACATACGACCCGTATAATATTTTTAGCTTCGGCGCAATTTTATGTATTAAGGAATTAAGGTATCTTGAAACCTACAACTTTGTTGAAATCCTTCAAGAATTGAGCTGGTTATTTTCAATTATTTTGTTTCGAGAATCATCTGGTATTTATTTATTCTTCGGGCGTTAATTTTATTTTATCTGCGTTGAAGAAATTATAGAACCCTTCCTCTTATAACTAGCCGAATCGTCTGCTAAAGTCAATGTATTTTATTCTCACCTATATATATAATATATATATAGAGAGAGTTGGTAAAGTGGGATGGGTCTCAATGGGGTGTTTGGTTGGGGGGGAAAAAGAGGGGATATATACCGAAAAAAAAAATTTTTCATTTTTTCAAATCCCAAATTTTAAATTCAAATACCAACACATATCTCTCAAATAAAAATCAAAACCCCCAAAGAAAAGAAGGGGGAAAAAAAAAAAAAGAAAAAAAAAGGGAGGGGGGGGGAGGGGGGGGGGGTTTTTTACTAATTAATATTCGGTTTTGTTTTTATAGGCCTATATTGGCCAGCAGAGCGCAACAGACGCACACTTAGCTATTTCAATTTGAGGAGAAAAATTAAATTCTCTTTGTAAATTCCAATTTTTTCAAACATTTTTTTTGTTCTTCGCAATTTTTGTTAATTTCTAACGACTCATCGTGTGAAGATGAAAGACTCAATTTGAATAAGAGATGCAAATTTATATGACTCAGGTTCTAACAACTAACATTGCAATTTGGGTTGCCTATCTTTCAGCAATCTGAGTGGATTTCTAGTTTCGTAACGAAAGAAAAATTTAATTAGGACTACTCGTATTTCCTAAAAATCATTTCATTCGAGAGACAGGACAATGGCGGAAGGTCATTATCATCATCATCTTGTTGTTGAAGAGTGGAGAGGACCAAGGGGACAAACACACACACACATATATATATAGAAAGACAGACGGACAAGTAGGATTTGCATTTCAAAGTTGTTTCCTTCACGTCATTGATTGATTATGATTCTAGAAAAAAAGACAACCAACTTTAGAGAGAAAGAGAAGCTTTTGAATCTATAAACTTAAAATACTTGCTGACATTCAAGCTGACATTCGGAGAAAAAAATAAATAAATCATAAGTAAATAAATGATGATGATAAAAAATAAATAAATAATAAGACTTTCTTTGTTTAAATATTAATATTAAACAATTTTCATTTGTTTTTTACATTCTCATATCTATGTATATAATACTGTATCTAGTAGTAGGTCTATTCAATTGCATCTGCAGGCCGGTAAAATTATGATGGATTTTCTGCAAGACAGTCAAAAGATGAAACACAACTATTGATATAAATAAAATTACAATTTTTGAGTGCAAAATCTACTGCTACTTAAAAAATTAAAAATTAAGGGCCGGTTGCTTCATATCTAGTTAACTAGCTATCGATCGGATAAACAATGACTTTGACTTGCCAATATTTCCACATCTAGTTAAGCTAATCAAGTGATTAAATAAGAGCCCAGGCTCAAAGTTTTGTATAGGCCTAAGGCTTAACAAAGAGGTGAAATTAGGAACACAAGCAACCAATGACGATATGTCAAATTCTTTGTGAAGTTTGAAACGATTCTAAGTTATATCCTTTAATAAGTTGCTAACTTCACAAAGCTCCTTGTATCTCAGATGGAAAATTGAGGTGTGCAAGCAAGAGCGAATCCAGAGGAGTTTCTCGGGGGGGAGGGGGGGGGGGGTAACCTGGTGTGACTGGTCGCACAGCACACAATTTTTTCCTATTTTCGGTAATTTAACTGTAACTTGTTTACCATAATACGACCGTATATATACAAATAAGATTTTTAAGTATTAATTTTTGAGAAGGATAAATAAATAAAATCCGGAGCTTATGATCAGGCAATTTATTTGGATTACTTCAGTCCGCTATAAGTTGATGTTTCGGAGCCAAAACGACTCCTTCTTCAGGACCCTTCGTTGTCAAAAAAAAATCAAATAGCCCTCACTTTTGTCATAAAAGCTATGATTAATCTCGCTAGAAGACATGAAAGCAATGGCTCCAAACGAATCTTCCGGATTTTATTTATTCATCCTTCTCAACAAAATCCACCAGGCTGCCCCTATCTTCATCACTATTAATTTTTAAAATTTTATATTAAAAATAATATTTTATTGCCAAAAAAAAAATATTTTTCCCAAATTTCGAGGGGGGGTATCGTTTAAAACTCCTTCTACTCGTAAAAAAACGACGAAATAAGATTACTAATTTTTATTTTTATTTAAGGTCTTTTTAGGCATCTGGGGCTATTTAGACCTCGTTCTAAAATTAATTCGTATTATAAATCTTTTGAAACGAGAAGCGAACCCCTGACCTCTAGTAAAAGAGCTGAGTGTTCTACCAGGGTGCTACAACTCACTAATGACTTATCATTTTTTATAAATATAATAAAAATTAATAATTATTGCTGAACTGTTGCAACAAAAGGCTTCACGGGGTGCAATTAATATCCTCTGAGTCCCCGGGAAGCATAAAGGAATTTTATTTATTAATGTATTCAGTTAGAAAAAAAAAAAATTTCTTTTGTTTAATTGTTTATCGGGTTAACATAAAATTTATTACCTGCATTAGTAAGTGTGTGCGTTGATGACGAAGTTAGAACAAAAACGCGAAACATTGATGGGTGGAAGATGCTGGCTGGCCTCCATTCATCCATTCATTCATTCATTCATTCTTTACCATTGTTTCAGAAAGGTATTATAAAACTCTAATCATGACGCGTCAAAAAATGCATGTCCCTTTAATTGTCCCCCCGAGATTTATCTTTATCTAATGATTGAAATTAATAAAAGGTAAAAGAAGTCAATCCATTTGGACTCAGAATACCAAGTGGTGTAAATAAATATGCCTGGACCCCCTAAAACATTGTTTCTAAATAATTGTTTATATGGCCTAAGCACTGTATCGACGCTATATACCGGCACTAAATAGGCCTAGTGCATTTTACATTTATAGCCTATATGTTTTTTGGGACAAACTAGTTTATTCTAACGCTCTCAGGACGAAAATTTTGGTCTGTAACATAAATACAAATGTATTTCTTTCTCTTACCTATATATTTTTTGTGTTCAATTCTAATCGTTGATAGCCCGACCTTTTTTTCGCCTTGAATATAAGAACTAATATTATTTTCTCGAAACGTCGACGAAAAATAAATAATATTTATTTTTATATGGTTCTGTCTGCTTACATTTAATCTAAAATGATCACTATAGCCTTTGTTCGCTCTCTTCATCGAAATAAAAATTATCCTCGATTTCTTCATTTCTTCGCTTAGGCCTAATATTTCCAGATTATTTTATTAAATATTAATCTATTTAATTATCAATGTTTCTTGATTTTTTCCAAAGAGTAGTATATCAATTTATATTTATTAATGTGCTAGGGCCGACATTTCGGTCACATATAGGACAGAGTCAAGCAATTGTCAACATTTTGATTGATCCTCCAGGCAAAAGAGATTATTTATCACTCACTCTTTGTTCATAGTACATATACACTCTCTAGTCTAATTTGGTCTTTGGATTTATTAAATTGAAAATCTCTTGCCAATATAACCTCTGGAGGATCAATATGTCGACAATGACTTGGCCCTGAGGATGGTCCTTTATGTGACCGAAACGTCGGACCTAGCACATTAATAAATATAAATTAAAATACTACTAGCATCCAGAAATCTTTATAACTACATATTATCAGCTATACATCTCCGTCAAATATTAAATACCAGTGGTAAAGCCCGCTTTCGGCGGGGCTACGCTCCCTGGACCCCTTGCATAATTTTAAGGTTTCAAATTTCTCTCTCTGACTTAAATTTTAAATTTCGCTCTCCACTTACTGTAACTCTAGCCAATCAGCGTCTTGATAGACACATACACACAGGGACAAGAAGTAAAACGCTAGCGCTTTATGTTATAGTATGATGATTATTGAAATTCTTGCTTATCCGTAACAAGCCTTGTTTCTACTCCTTGGAGCGCAAAATTAAAATCTTTTTATTATCTATTGATTCCACAACTCTAAAGGATTTCATGTATTTATTTATTCAAATGAATAGATCGTATTAATTTAATTCCGAAAAGTGTCTAGTTTCATAGATTCAAAGTAAAATGAAATTTCAGTCCTAAAAATTCAAGGGGCTTCATGATCCAAGGGTCAAAAGTTTAATTCCCTTCGTGATTGTTTTAATATGGTATTTATACATAGAAAGGTAAAAAAGAAAATCTATTTATTTTTACCCTTTCTTTGAAAAGATCAAGAATAATCTTATTATTTTGTTCTTTTAAGTAGCAAACTTTGTTGTTGTTTATTGGCGAACACCCTGTAGAGAGGCAGCAGCAAAGAAAGGCCTGTTTGGGTTCTTGAGTGACAGCCAAATTATTAGCCATTACCCCAAAGTAAACACGGGGCCACAGGTATACTATAATCCCATCTCAGGTGAACCAACACACACACACACACACACACACACACACACACTCACAACGACTGGTCCATCCAACCTCTCATTTGGTAAATTGTTCATTTATCACGGCACAAGTTCATATTTGCCAAACCATAAATTTATATTAATGATTTGTCTTAAACGAATTAGAGCATCCTTTTCTCTACGACCCTTAAAAGGAATTAATTCTCTCGCTCTATTTATGGAATTCTCTATCATGTCGGCATTCTACAAAAGATTATTTTTAATATATCTTCATTCAATTGTTTCCAATAAATGGAATTTTTTTTTTTTGTTTTGAAAATTTAATAAAGAGACTAGTGGAGGAGTGATATAGGCTTTTATAGTAAGGAAGAAAGAAAAGAGCGATTGCAGCTAGAGTTTATTTCGTTTAATAATCACTTCAAGCCGACGTTTCGGTCAGATAATCGACCATCATCAGGGCTGAAGTGATGGTATCTCCGAAACGTCGGCTTGAAGTGATTATTAAACGAAATAAACCTAGCTGCAATCGCTCTTTTCTTTCTTCCTTACTACAAGATCTACTTAGCTATCCACCTCACTCTAATATAGGCTTTTATTTTTTCGTTTTGTTCTTTTTTGATTTTTGGCTGGATTGTAGGGAGGGCAGGTGCTCTAAAACAGAGGGGAGGCAGCAGCCTTGTACTTCTCTCCCTGTATGTATAAAAGAGATCTTTGTTTGTAGGCCTATCAGGAATGGAAGTTTGAAGAAAACGCAGCCAGAATTTTTTCTTTAAAAAATATATTTCTAACAACTGACGTTTCGGCTCTGGTCAAAGCCATCCTCGGAACTATAAAAATCGAAACATTTTTCTTTTATAAATATAGTTTTGCAATCATTATCATCATTATTACAGAATGAAAATCATATCTGTTAGTCAGGGCCGGAACTAGATTTGTTAGGAGGGACAAAATTTAATTTGCCGCCCCCTCCCTTCACTGTAACTAAGCCAAATTGATTATAAAATTTTAATCTTTCTTTAAATTTGAATCTAAAATTTTCCCGCTTCTCACGGGCCTAACCACCCATACCCTATATCCACCACGAATAATGGTAATTCTTGTTTCTGGGGTGGGAATTTAAAATACGAATATATTTATAAATTATGCATAATATAGTTAAGTAGAATTTGTTAATTTCTTGGACACCTTTGATTGCGATATGTTCACTTTTCAAACGTTTCTTAATAACTAATTTCCAGGGCCGTAGGGGGGTGAACTAGGCACGCGCCTGTGCAGCAAAATTTGTTAAAAAAAAACCTGCTTATTTACATACCTATAATTTTTTTTCAAATAGAATAGTATTTATTATTGAAATTATTTGGAATTGTATTTAGTTTATTAACTTTTGATATAACATTAGAAAAACTTTCAATTCCTGATACAAATTCCACCAGCCATAAAAATACCCTTATACAAAGATGATCTTTATCTTTTTTCCTAGGTCTATAATAAAATTTACACTCCCAACACCGATTTATTTTTTTCGGTTCTTTCTCTATTTGCGATACAAATGAATTTACAGTAAATCTTGATTATAGTTAGCTCACTACAGATGGCGCTGGCTTACACTTTCCTTGTTCCTTTTTTTTTACATTAGTTCATCGTTCATGATACTTTTGGTCTTTAGTTTAGTTCGCACATGATGTGTTTTGTCTCTGATGTCGTTTCGATTCGGTCGAAGCTGAATAGTTTCTAACCAAATCAAACCGAACAGAATTTTTTTTTTTATCTGAGAAGAACCTAACTCTAACGGACAGAAACAGACTAGTTTGGGAGTTGTTGGAAAATTACAAAGAATATCCATATCGTCCTCTCCTCGACGAGATCCTACACAGAGAGAGGATAAAATTACCTAATTCATTGTGGAACAAAGAGAAGAGAAAAAAAAATTCGGGTAACTTTGTTTTAAAATCTGGATAGCAAATGGACAAAACTCGGGGGAGTAAACATTTTTTGGTAACTTTAAGAACGATTGAATCACAAGTGGAGAACGAAAGAAGTAAGCCAGCGCCATCTTTAGTGAGCGAACTTTATATGAGTAGTACAAATATGCCTTTTTTACTTATATAGTTATGAGAAAATGTTAGCGAGATCAGCATCTTTAACCTCTTGGTCACTAGAAAATATATGTTTTTAAATTGTTTGTTTATTTAACATTGGATTTGTCTTCATCCTCATGACTCAAGGGAAAATAAATAAATAAATAAATAAACGTGGAGCTTCTGACTCTGGGCAGAGTGACAGGCTGACCCTTTCAGGTCAAACGTTTCTCAATTTGACAGGGTCAATTGAATTTGTTAAGAAACCATTTTATATTTTGGATCTTGTATTTTCCTTATCAGAATTAATATCTTTCTTTTTTTTATTTATTTAATATCATCTATAATTTAATGATAAAATATTATTTTTGTGACACTCTGATGAGATGATAATCAGAGAATTTTGCATGCTCCGTTTCGTTTCAGTAGCCGGTTTAATTTCGCTATATTATTCGTCGATTAAAGAAAGGCAGACTCGCGTAGGCCGGGGACGTTGCTTGCGTTTTATTCAAATCAGCGGGGCGGGGCTCTGATTAAAATCGCCCCCACCCCACCCGGGCCGTTTTTTTTATTTCACAATTAATAACAATTAAAGGGCAAATTAGAAATCAAAAACGAAAAAAACATCATAATTTGTTATTTTCAAATCACTCTATCATCCTTCTTTTTAGAATAATTATGGCATTTTTTCTGGGCGGATAGAACGTAGACATTCAAGGGAGTTATTCAAATGTTTGTGGACCTTCTCTGGAACAAAGCCATTTCGCCTCCGTCATGTCAAATAAATACTAATATAGTCTTAATATTTTTTTTACACTCGTTGCGATTACAGTCATCCAGGTTTTATCAGTACTTAGTTGTTGTATTGTAGTTAGAGAGTATTGTATTAATAAAATTGTTTGTTAAGGAAGTTCAGGAGCGACGTCTAAATGTACTTAAAAAACAAAAACAAGACTATTATAAGGAATTTTTCAAAGCGTTTTTTTTTAATGAATTAAATTCATAAGAGATTATTGGGGACATAGAGTTATAATTTTTTTAATGACTTATTAAAAAATTATCGTAATTAATTTTTTTGTTATCAAGCAAATACAAAAAAACAATCTGTCCCAATAATCTTTAATTTTTTTTTAATTTAAAAATGAATTTATTGTTATTATTAATCACATATTAATTAAGAAATTTTTAAAATAACCTTAGATGATTTATTTAAAAACCAACTGAATTAGTTCAGCATTCTTGCAATAGATGGCAAGCTAGTCTATCAGCTGATCCCTTAATAGCGTATATCTGGCCTATATTTATATATTTGTATGCTTTTATAAAAGATACATAATATATAATAACATTTATAAAGTATTTATTGTTAAAAGATCAATGAAAATCAACCAAATGCATCTAAATATTTTTAGCTACCATTCTGACATCTCTTGGCAAATTTTTGAATTATTTGATTTTTTGGTCATACTTTTTATGACACACAACGCCATCTTAGCGGGAAAAACATGCGTAACACCTTCGCTCCTGTTCCGCCTTATTTGTCTACCTTATTTAGCCCCGCACAGTGGTAGAGTTCCTGCCTCTTGTGCTAGGGGTCAGGGGTTCGCATCCCGTCTCATACGATTTCAATTGAATTGTCTACCAATCAATTGAAATAAATAGAGACAGGGTCTCAATGGCCTCTGATGCCGAAAAAATCTTAAATTAATAAAAGGTCTACGTCGAATTTTAATTCCATTCTAGTTTAGCAAAATTGATATTAATTTAATCGGACACTTTTCTATGTGTAATCATCTTGAAGTAACTGAAATGCGACTCGAGTTACCTATGAGTCATTTTTAATGAGACGCTCTTTTCTTGATTGTGAGTGATTCACGGCTAACAACTTTTTTTTTTGTCAGATTTTGCCTATTAATTTCATTGTGAGGTATGTCTTTGTGGCTGGAAGTGTTATTGAGGAGTCAAAAAAATTCAAGACATAGGCAACCAAAATTATTTCTTTTATTATTGTCGTTCCAGGCTGACGTTTCGACCACTGGTCTAGGCCATCTTCAGAGCCGGAGGCGAGAATATTAATTTCTATTAATTTCAATAAGAAAAATCATCTCTAATAAATGAAATCAATTTTTTTAATAGGCCTTCAGATGAAATTGAAACTATGCATTACAGATACTACTCGGTTGGCTGATATCTAGCTTTGAAATTTTATATAGGTATACTTAAAACTCGCTATTTTTCTAAATATTACTCATGAAACGAGAATGCGAAATTCTTTTGAATTTTTTTTTTTTTAACTTAGATTTTGTGTTGGTTGGGTAATCTTCAACCTCCCCGAAACGCGAAAAAAAAAATCATAAATAGGCTTATACCAGGTGGTATAAAAATAATGTTGGGTAGCGAGGCTAACTCAACCACTAGGTATAAAAATAGGTTATCATCCCGAAATATTCCAAAGCCCTTCCTTTGGAAGAATTTGCTGATTAGGGCCTTGTCAATCCAGCCAAAAATCTTTCTCGATCTAGTTATCGACTTTTCAGTTATCACCCCATTTTTAGTACTAACAAAAAAAAAAAAATGTTTTGTACCTTTATCAGAAAAACTAACTTTGAAAGTTCTTCTCTGACTGGTCGCACAGCACACAACTTTCTCTTACCTTCGGCAATCGAAAGTTGTCTTATGTGCTTGTCACTCCAGATTTTTTTTGTGTCGACATATATTTAGTTTCTGCCGATATATTAGAATTCAAGTTTTTTTTTTTTTTAATTAATAAAAAAACACTCACACTTTTTTCTCATTCACACTCACACACACACATACACACAGTCTTTTTCGGCAACTTAGGCCATTTAAGACTTTAGACGATACGCGTTGGTATCCAAATGGCATAAATAAAATCATCGGACTGCCTGGGGTCCGAACCCGCGACTTTTGGTATTCGAGGTTAGCACGCTTACTCCCTACACCAAGCCCCGAGGGCTAGAATTCAAGTTGTAAAATTTATATTAGCATAGAAAAATATTTTTTTTTTGTTACCATGGCAACCATTTCTCCTATCTTTCCTATGAAGTACAGGAGTAAAGTGTGCTTCAAACAATTTTGAGGGCAAAATGAAGAGCATCTTAAAGAATAATTGATTTTTGAATTTTAATTAAAATCGTTAGAGCGAATTTTGAGAAAATCGAAAAAAAAGTGCATCAGTAAAGTATTAGTAATTTTTTGCCGATTTTTTTAAAAGCTTTTAGTTCACAGACAGACAGACCATGTCTCGAAAACCACTTTTTGGCCTCAGAGGACCTCAAAACGTGAAGATCCATCAAAATCTCGACATCGAATTTTTGACATGAATCCAATACTTTCTCTCTATATAGCTACTGGAATATACATATACAGAAAAGAGAAAGTGAAAATTTATTAGAACCAATTGTTTATAACAAATTCTTTATT
>JAKCPI010020803.1:0-11334 GCA_023213315.1 Euborellia annulipes
AGTACAGGGCGGGGAAAGAAAGGAACCAGTTGCGTTTGCATATACGTTTATTTAACACGTTAATTAATTACAAGAATGCCACGTAAACAATAAACAATAAACAATAACACTTCGTCACCCTTAGCAACCCCACTACATTATTCCCCCCTTTTTTTCCTCTTCTGGGTCACAAGTTTAATCGCTCCGGGGCTCGCCTTGTCCGGAACGGTTGCACCCGCGGTGGCCCGGTTCCGGTACCCGGTGGTCGTGGCGTGCCTGCTGGGCTGGGCGTTGTTCGGTCTGTGGCCTCCGCGCGGCTAGTGGCTGGCGGGGGCGTGCCTGGTAGGCGCGTCCCTGGTCCCGCAGCCGCGGCTGACGGTTCTGCTCCCTGCGTACCTGCCCCTGCGGCTGTCGGTTCCGCCATCTGCGTACCGAGCCCAGCGGTTGCCTGTTCCGCCACCTCCGTATAGCATTTAAAAAACGGGTGCGACGTACCCCTATCCTTTTCCTCCTCTTCCTCCCGCCTAGCTTTGATTTGGTCGGCGTGTCTTCGAACTCGCCTTCCTCTCACCTCCACCACATACGACAAAGGCCCCGTTCTCTCCACGATGGTCCCGTCCTTGTAGCTTTTGGTATTCTCATCCCATACCCACACTTTCTCTCCCCTTCCAAATTCTCTCCACTTTGTCCCCTTATCATGATTAATCTTCTGGTGCACCACTTCCGTGTCGAGGTTCCCCGTTACATCGGGTTTCAAAAGATCTAAGCGCGTCCGTAATCTTCGTCCAAACATCAGCTCCCCCGGTGAACGACCCGTAGCTCTTTGGACTGAGGTTCGATACGCAAATAAAAACTTGTTTAACTGTAGTAGCACCTCATCGAAACTTGGCTTCTCGTCTTGACATGCGGCCTTCATCCTGTTTTTAAACGTCCTCACCGTACGTTCGGCCAGGCCATTCGTTTTTGGATGATACGGGGCAGATTTAATGTGCTTGATGTTGTTGCCTTTGCAAAACTCCTCAAATTCGTGAGATATGAATTGGGGCCCATTATCGGATACGATACACTTCGGCAGCCCGAACCGAGCAAACAACTGCCGTAGCACTTGGATCGTGCTGGAACTCTCGGTGCTGGCCATCGGTATCACTTCAATCCATTTCGAGAAGGAATCGGCAACAACAAACCATACCTTGTTTAGGAAAGGTCCCGCGAAATCAATATGTATCCTCGTCCAGGGCTCATTAGTAGCTGGCCACGAGAATAATGGGGATTCTGATTCTTTTGGCCTATTCACCTGACATCCGCGACATTTCGCCACATAATCTTCAATCCCTGCGTCCATCTTGGGCCACCACACATGAATCCGGGCTCCGGACTGCATGGCCGTCGTCCCTGGATGGCCTTCATGCAGGTCCCTTAGGAAATCTCCCCGTAACGCCTCGGGTACAACAATCCGTCCTTTCCACAATAGAATCCCCTCTTCGAACGATAACTCTTCCCTTTTCTCAAAGTACGTCCACAATTCTTGAGGGAGTCCATCCCTTGCTTGGGGCCACCCCCTTTGTACAAACCCAATCACTCTTGTCAGTAGTTTATCTTCTTCTGTACGCTTCCTCAGGATATTTTTTGTAGTTGGGATGTTTCCAAGCCGTACTTGGAGGAGCGCGAATCCCCTCATGTTGGCATCCTCTTCTACATCCCCACCTCTCGTTTCACCGATGGGCAACCTCGATAATGTATCCGCCGGAAAATTGTTTTTCCCCGACAGATGTACAATATCATAGTCATACGCCCTTAAAATCAACGCCCACCGAATGAGCCTATTTGCCGCCATCCTGGGTATCTCTTGTTCCTGTCCAAAAATCCTCCGTAACGGTTTGTGATCCGTTTTTATGGTGAATTTCCTCCCACACAGGTAATGATGAAATTTTGTGACCGCGAATATTAGTGCTAACGCCTCTTTGTCAATTACTGAATAATTTTTTTCAGCATTCGAAAACACTCGAGACGCAAACGCTATAGGTTTTTCAGTTGCGTCCGGCATTCGATGTGAGAGGACAGCTCCCATCCCTTTCTCACTCGCGTCGGCCGTTACGAGTAAGGGCAAATCTGGATTATAATGAACTAGGGTTTCTTTCGCTGTCAAATAATTTTTTACTTCTTCAAAAATTTTACTCTCTACTGTCGTCCAGTTCCAGGCAGCTCCTTTCCTCGTCAGTCCATGAAGAGGCGCACAGAGGCACTGTAGATTAGGTATAAATCTACTATAATGATTTATAGCCCCTAGGAACGACTTTAATTCCGTTGTATTCGTTGGCGCGGGCATCCTCTTAATTGCTTGAACATGCTCCTCTGTCGGGTGTATCCCTTCTTTATCGATCTTATGTCCCAGGTAGGTAACAGATTCTTGCAACCATTTGCATTTTTTTAAATTCGCCGCAATCCCCGACTCTTCCAGACGAGCCAATACCGCCTGGAGGTTTTTTAAATGGTCCTGTCTATCCACCCCGGTCACAATAATGTCGTCAAGGTAACACGCTACATTGTTTAATCCTAACAGTATTTGGTCCATGGTGCGTTGGAACAGCGATGGAGCAAAGCTTATTCCAAACGGTAAACGTTTGTACCGGAAATATCCTTTGTGCGTGGCAATCACCAAATACTTTCTCGACTCCTCTTCCACCTCCATCTGCAGGTAGGCATCTTTTAGATCGATGATGGAAAACTCCTTTCCTCCGGCTAATTTCGCGATCAATTCCTCAAATCGTGGCAGTGGATAGTGGTCTTGATAGATGCATGGGTTGATGGTGACCTTGAAATCGCCGCAAATCCTAAGCGCTCCGTTCGACTTAATCACTATCACCACTGGGGAAGCCCATGAAATTGGGGTTTTTGATGCATCCACCGCTTCCAGTATCCCCCCTGTTACCAATCTTTTTAACTCCTCTTCCACCCTCTCTTGTAATGCCAACGGCACACTTCTTGGTCTGAATGCCCTTGGCGATGCCCCCTCTTGTAAATATATTTTTGCTTTATAGCCCCTAATGGTTCCTACTCCCTTGTTATTCAAGACCGTTGCGTATTTGTCAATAAGTTTAGTGAGATCCCGATGTTCCTTTATGCTCAGTGTGCAAATCCTAACCCCATCAGGAAACGGTAGGTCGAAGGCTACGCACCAATTCAGCCCAAAAAGAGGAACGTCGTTCTCTTTAATCACATAAACGGCCAGCATCAGCTGTTTCCCGAATGCCTCTACTTTCACCTCCGTTTTACCTAACGTCTCTACCTTAACATCCGTATATGCCACCAGCTTATTAGCCGTCTGTAGTTCCGGGGAGCCCAGCCTCTTCCACACGCTACTACTTATAACAGATTTAGACGCCCCCGGGTCATAGAGCATTTCCACTTCTACTCCGTTAATCTTAACCGTAAGTCTAGCCTGCGTGCCTTCCCTGGCTATGGTGCAAATTTTCCCAATATATTCGAAATCTGTTTCCTCCTCCTCCTCCTCATGGACCTCATTCACCACCGCTCTCTTCGCCTTCATACAGACATTTGCGAAATGATTTCTCCCATTACAGGCAAAACACGTCTTATTGCGGGCGGGACATGTTCCCTCAGCCAAATGTTTTCTTTGTCCACAACTTAGGCAATCCAGCTCTCTGGATAATTTACGGGGTCTCGCCCTCGTCACACTTGTACTAGGTCCCGCGGGTACCGAATTTACCTTCGGCGCCACTCGGTTTACGCTAGGCATCGGAGTGTTTTCCTGGGACCAATTGCGCAAACGCTTCTGCTGTACTGTGGCTTGTTCCAGCAACACGGCAGAGGCCTCCACCCCACTAAGGCTAGCTGTATTAGACGGGAATTCTCTCATTAACTGTTGCTGCCACGCATCATTGTTTATGCCTATCACCAATTGGTCTCTAATCCTCTCCGGCAGCGCGTTCCCAAACTCACACCGACTCGCTAATGCCTTTAATGCATTCACAAACTGAGCCACCGTCTCCTCACTGCCCCTATATCTAAGGGAGAAAGCCCGCCTCTCCGCCAGGACGCATACTTTCCTCCCATAAAAATTCTGTAAGACCTCCTTTAATTCATTATACGAGACTGCTCTTACTTGTTTCGGATGAACATTGTCGACGACCATCCTGAACGCTTCCGGTCCAATTCGCGATAGCAGAAGATCCCGGCGGACTGTTTGAGTCTCCTCGGAGGACGCCAATCCATAAATCGCCAGTTCAGTTTCAAACCTTTGGATATAGTAGTCCCACTCTTCCCCGTTCGGGACGAACCGATCAAACTTAAAATTTTTCACTACTGAAGTGTCCATTGTCCTCGTCGCCAAATGTAGTACAGGGCGGGGAAAGAAAGGAACCAGTTGCGTTTGCACTTCTCACGTTTAAAATTTTACAAACATCGAATATATAATGCAGCCTGAATAACTCCTCTGACTTAGATATAATTATGTTGAATATACGGTTAGAAAGAATGATTTTTAGCTAAAGATTTCACCATTTATTTTTTTTTCCTAACATTTCATTTTACCGAGCGGCGGAAAATTCAAATTTCAAAATTTAAACCCCTGTAGATTCCGAACAGCTAATCAGATCAGACTAAATGTGATGTCAATTTGTGCAGAAAGAAAAACTTTAATAGAATAAATAAACAAATCCCGAGTAATTAACTCTAAAATCAATTTTTTTCTCGAAAACCCTCATTTTTTGAGCAAAAGTCGCCCTTAATGGATAAAAGTTTGGCCACACCTGTCATATATTGTTACTATGAAAATGTTAATGAGAAGTAAAAAAAAAAAAAAAAAACAAATAATACTTTCTCTCTATATATTTCATATATACACCTAGATAAGAGAAAGTAAAATTAGTTTGAAGTCAGGCAAAAGACGTTGTTATGTTAAAAGGCCAACGGCTGTTTTGTTTAGAAGACACAGCCAACACCAAATTTTTTTAGAATCCTTTTAGGTATAATATTGATATTTAATAATTATAAATAAAGAAAACAAGAACTAACATCTAAATCATGAGCATTTTCGAAATGATACCCTTCTTGTTGCCCCTGCAATTATTGATAGAACTTTGACATTTTTGAATTCGGATAACTTTATTTTTACAAATGCATGCAGCTTCTTATTAGCTTCAAAATTGATATAAGGTTATGGCTACCTTTCATCAACCAAAAAAATCAAGTTATTGCTGTTTTGCCCGAAACATAAGCAATATTTTCAAGCTGTGCCAAATAAAAATACTGTAAAAGTAAATAAAAAGGCTAAGTAAAAGAAAAATACTTTTAATAAAACAAATACAAAAAAAATTACAAATAATCAAAAAAGATTTTCAAAATGTCGGCCACTTAGGGCTAAACATTTTTGGATTCTACAACAAAAAGAACGTTTAACCCATTCCATTCCATTTCGTTGCCCTTGGGGGTGAATCCAAGGCTTTAGTGATCATTTAATGTTTTGTTGGATGAAGATAATCTTGGCAAAAAAGCAATAACTTGTTTTTTTTCCTAAATGGTTGATGATAGGTAGCCATAACCTTATATCAATTTTGAAGCTAATAAATCGTTGCATGCAAACCAATAAAAAAAGATATGTGGTTCCATTTGAAAAAATAAAGTTATCCTCAATCAAAAATGTCAAAGTTCTATCAATAGTTTAATAAAGTCCCACTAAAATTGACCGGGCAAACCAAATATTCAATAATATACAGGGCGTTCCATTGAAAAAAAAAAAAATATCGTTACACTCTGTATACGATTAGCGATCAGTGGGGAATTTTAGCCTTAAAAGCCCTACACAAGGTCAAACTTTAAAAAAAGTGCAACGATATAGCCACAATTTATCGATTCCGCCCGGCCACCAGGTATTTATTACAACCCTAATTCATTTTTAATCATCCCTTAATGAAAAAAAGATATATTTTTTTTTTAACACACACTTTTTTCCCATTTCACACTCACAGTCTTTTCGGCAACTTAGGCCATATAATGACGATAACCGTTATTTTAATAATATATATACATATTTGGGGTCCATGCATTCTTTGGTATCATCCGACTGCCTGGGATCCGAACGCAAAATATTTACAAACGAGAGAATTTTTATTTAATAAACACTTTCTTTACATAAACATCCGAAGAAAACACTCAAACAAAGACACCATGGCAAATAATGCTAAGCAGTGGGTTCATCACAGTATTCTTCCTCAATATTGTTCATCAATTTTGAAATATTTAAAAAAAACAAACATATCTTTCTATGATTCGTATTTTTATAAGAATAGAGCTTTAAATACAACCTTGGTTATTTATAAATATTAATTTAGTTATTGCTATATCGGTATTATCAAAATCATATATAAAGATGAGACCTTACCTATATGAATTGGATATTTTACATCCTCGGAAATGTTTACCTCCTCTTTTAAAAATAACATTTTCACAATTTTCGATTAATATAACAAACTTAAAGAGAAAATAAAAGGAAAATTTTCTTAAATAATTAATTATCAATTACAATTTTATATGCCAAATTAATGTGAAATTAGCAACCTGAAAATCTATCTAAGGCAGGCAGGAAACATAGAGGGCAGCTAAGTTGGGTTATTTACACGATTTTACAAAAATCTCGTAAATAACTAATATACGTAAATAATTCGGGTGCCCATGCGCGAACCCAGGGGGTGCACTCCAATGGGAGAATTTGAAATTGTGTGACGTCACGATTGCCACCCCAATGATAGTTTGACACTTTTATCCGCTAGAGAGCAGGGTAGTCAACCGATGAAATGATCATGCGATTTCTATATATATTATATTCAAATATTCAAATATATTGTCAAATACGTTAAAATTGTCATTCAAGAGATAAGTATTGGATTTCATTATATACTTAAAAATGTTTTTAATTATATTTATATGTTTATTAACTACATTTCCATTTATATTTTTAGGAAAAAGAAAATGTTTAGCAAAAAATTGCAATAATTATGACAAACTAATGAAATTGATACCCTAAAGATCATTCGATTTGGGCACAGTATTCCTAAAAATAACAGTCACCTGTGAGATCTTTCACAACAAATGGAAACATCAAATAAGATAAGTAATTTTTCTTATAAAACTAATAAAACTATGATAAATATTAGTGAAAATCAAACAATTGTCAATATTTTTGACAATAGTTTGAGAACACCAAATATTCTTCAAAATTTATTATAGAAATGGAGAAAGATCATCCATTAAATGATACATCAAATTCCTTAGAAGATTTTTCTTTTTCAGAGGATTCAGATGTTATTCGACGACAAAACTATCAACTGGACAACTCGCCTAATTTAGCAGCAACTAACGTTACTAATTTTTATTCTTTTTCAGATCGTCACAAATCTATAACAAATGACAATTTAACTTTATTTATTTATCTATTGTGTATTTTTGTTCATTTTTACATATTATAAATTTTTTTATTTCTTGTTTGTATTCTGTACCCCAAAAGGTATAAAATATATTTATCTGTATTTTTTTAAATAAATAGTTTATCTTTCCAAAATATCTGATGTTTATGTTATAAAAAATACCCATATTCTTTCTATATTTAAAAAAAATTACTTATTAACAGTAAAATAATATTCATATATATTTACAAGGAATACCTAATTTTAAATTTAGCGGCTAAAATTTGGTTTGAATTTTGCGCAAATTTCCTGCGTTCTGATTGTGCCACCCTAATGGCGGACAAAAACCAGAAATTAACATTGAGTACGCTCTCTGTTTATATATATACTCTGTGCGCGAACCCCTCGAGAAAGGAAACTCAAATAAAATTCATCAAATTCAAACAAAAACAAGATGTATTTATAAAGTGAAACTTTTATTTGATCCCCTCAAATTTTTTCGCTCTTCTATCAGCATGTCGCGTTACAAGCCATGACGACAAAAATAGGAAAGTTGACTTTCAAAATAATATTCTAAAAATATTCTAAAAATAATTTTCCATATGTTTAGTTCCTTATCTGAAACCTAAAAAAATAAAAGCAAACTGAATTTAATTATCTGATATTAATTAATTAAAGAAAATAATAAATGTACTCACAAATGAAATGACAGTTGTAGGTTAGGTCATCATATTTAAATTTTGAAATTCATTTTATTAACATTTTGATTTTACCCCGAAACGACGAAATTGCGGCAAATCATATCAGCAAAATTTTGCTGTTTTCGTGAATTTGGCCCTCTGACTGCCGAGTTCACGAAAAAGCAGGCATTTGCTTTTTCTGGTTTTTCATTTCTCGATTATATTTATCACCTAAAGAAACTTGTACAATGCAATCTTGGTTGAGATAATTAGGATAATTAATAAAATAAAGGCCCCCCCTAATGGTCCCATGTTTTATTTTACTCGGGAAAAAAGTTTAGTTTTTGAATATATAAAAAAAATTATAGGTTATGTAAGAAAAAAATATTGCCGATTTCATGAAATAAGCAATTTCGTCAAATCGGCATAACATATATATAAATAAATTCAAACCGTAGGTTAAGAAAGTAGTACAGACAGTAGAAATTAATTATAAATCATTTATAGGGCCTACTACTAAACCAATCCCGAGATATAATCTCTGAATAATATATTCATTTTATTTTCATTTATTATATGCTTTTGGCTGACGTTTTGGAAACTGGTACTGGTTAGGCCATCTCTGAGCTAAAAATATTTTCGTATAAAGGATTTAAATCTTTTTTTATTATGATTAATTTGCTACAACTAAAAGCATATAATGGAAAATTCCTCGACTCAGGATGAAATAGTTAAATAATTATTAAAGGCTGGATTATTATGAGGATGTGGATGTATCGGGAGTCAAAGGTGAAAAAATAAAATATAATCTTTTATTTTACCAAAAAGAACAAGTTAATTCATCATTTATTTTATTTAATCTTTGCCATGAAACATATTTATTCATATAGATTGCATATTGGAACCCGATAAAAGTTTGGATTCATTTATGAAGCCACTTCTCAAGCCTATCTAAAGAACTCATGAGTGAAGTTCATGATTAAGTTCGGAATTTTGTTTACATGTTCAGGGTACTTAAAATAGCTAAAAGTAAAATAAAGTATACGTTTAATGATTATTCGCCTGCATTGCTTAGCATTTGTTTTTTTAAATCAGCATATTGCTTTTTTCATGAATGGCTTGTAAATGTTTTTTATAAGTTGTAGAATAGGTAAATTGTGTATAACAGATATCACATTTATACCGCTTTTCACCTGTATGTGTTCGCATATGGAAGTTAAGAGTAGTTTTTACAGCAAATTGTGTATAACAGATATCACATTTATACGGCTTTTCACCTGTATGTGTTCGCATATGGGAATTAAGAGTAGTTTTTACAGCAAATTGTGTATTACAGATATCACATTTATAAGGCTTTTCACCTGTATGTGTTCGCATATGGGAATTAAGATTATGTTTTAGAGCAAATTTGTGATTACAAATATCGCATTCATACGGCCTTTCACCGGTGTGAGTTAGAATATGCCTGGTAAGTTGATGTTTCAAAGCAAATTGTTTATTGCAGATATCACATTTATAAGGCTTTTCACCTGTGTGTGTTCTTAAATGACGTTTGACCTTATTAAGTTCTGTAAATCGTTTATTACAAATATCGCATTTAAACTTTTGGTTTATTTCATCAGTATGTGTTCCTATATGATGTTTTTGTATATGAGTGGCAAGAGGTCGTTTTCGAGAAAACTGTTTTTTGCAGATATCACATTTATAAGGCATTTCGCCTGTGTGTGTTATTAAATGATTTTTGACCTTAGTAAGTTCTGTAAATCCTTTATTACAAATATCGCATTTATAAGGCATTTCGCCTGTGTGTGTTATTAAATGTGTTTTGAAGGAAGAAAAATAAGAAAATTCTTTATTACAGATCTCACAATTGAAAAGCTTTTCGCCTGTGTGTGTTCTTAGATGTCTCTGAAGCTTAGAAATGTAAGGAAATTTTTTATTACAGATATCACAATTAAGAAGCGATTCGCCTGTATGTTGTGTTCTTATATGTATTTTGAGGCAAGAAAGTTGAGAAAATTTTTTTTTACAATAATTACAAGTCGGCCGATTTTTTTGTTCTTGGGCTGAGATCTCAGATTGACTTCTCTTAAGTTGCTTCTTTTTCTTCTGTGGTTCTTTCCTAGATTTCTTTCCTTTTGTTGGTTTTTTGTTCGCTTCATTATTCTTTCCTAAAATAAAAAAAAAAATACATTCTATTCACTCGAATTATTCATTAAAAAAAAAAAAAAAAAAAAAAAATAGGGAAAATTTTTGAGTTATATTTACCTTTTTTCTGTTTGTGACCAAATCTAATCTTATCAAATATATTTATATTGTTAGAAATGCATTTTTTCTGATGTTTACATAGAAAAAATAAATCAATAAAATTACTTCCGCAGAAAATACATGGAAACACCGGACCTGAAAATAGTAAAATGAAATTGTAAACATTCCTACTTTTCATTAAACAAATTTTGAAATCATTATACATGCGAGTTAAAAGTGATTGTTTGAAATTTTAATTGACATTCTTTATAGCCTATATTTTAAACAAAAGTTTGTATTAATTTACATATTAAACTAGACGCAAAGCCCCGCCTTCGGCGGGGCCCCTGGACCGGCTGCGCCCCCTGGACCCCCCCCTTGCTCGCCTTCATTGAAAATTGTGGATTTCTATAAAACATATACATATATACATACCGGTACATACATTTTTTCCTTTTCATTTTTATAATATATAGATTATTTTAACGGTTAATTATTCATGAACTGAAGATTTTTTGTGAATCATATCCTTTCCGGGACTCTCCCGGTACACAGACAAAAAATTTACACCGATAATAATAATTGTAGAATTCAAAATGTAAATAAATAAAAAATCGTAAACATGGGTAAATATTTATATTTTGTTACCATGGCAACTATTTCTCCTAATTTTTATTTTTTTCTTATTTTAACGGTTAATTACTCATTAACTTATTGTTATTTGTGAAACAAAACCTGTCCGGGATTCTCACAAACATACACAGAAAATTTCATCATAATTGGTTCAGTCGTTTAGGAGGAGTTCAGTCACATACACACGTACAGAAGAATTATATATATAAGAAGAAGAAGAAGAAGAAGAAGATAGAAGATAGATTTTCTGATTTGTACTATCTCAATAAAATGCAAAGCCTATTGTGATTCATGAATAAGATCTCTTGCTGGATCATAATATAGAATTCTTGATTGATGATCTCCTTAGCTTGCTGAGATCAGACAAAGATCTT
>JAKCPI010020804.1:0-16725 GCA_023213315.1 Euborellia annulipes
AAAAAATTTATGATAAAATCACTAGCAAATTTTTTAAAATTTTAATTTTATTAAAATTGTGATTTTATTTAAAATTTTTAAAGCTTTATAGTAGATTTGTTTTTGTTTTATACTATTTGAACAGATTAAATTATTTTAATTTTCTAAAAAAAAATTTTGTTTGCCCCCCCCCTGATTCAAATTCGTTCCGGCGCCCCTGAAAGGGGAGGATGGATGACTTACTTGAATGGCAAATGCAGGTGTCTGGTGCGTTGCAATATCCATTTTCGCATTGTTTCGAGCAAATTGGCCGGCAACTAATTAAATCCGCATTCTGTCAGCCATAGCCAGAAGACACAAACATTTGCCTGGCTCACCGCAGAAAGCCTCAGGACCAACACAGCTAATCGGACATTCCCAAATGCATTCGTGATCTAAAAAAAACAAAAACAAATTCATTAATTAACTCGCCTACAACGTCCATGAGATCTCTATCTCTAAGGAACTGGGAGGGTGGAAGTAAATCATTTTTAGATTTTAGTGGAGTGGAAATCAATGCCGTAGCTAGAAAAGGGATAACTGAGGCGATTTCCCACAAGTGAATAAATCTTAAAGAATTTAAAAGTTTTTAAAATTTTAACACCCTATATCTTTCATCGCCTGATTATTACAACGGTGCGGGTCGGCGGGGAAGGATTTGCGACCGGGAAGGAATAGAACAGGCCGGCCCGTCGCACGGTTGAAAATTTAGAAGGGAGAGACTGTCGGCAAAGAACATAAATACTGCCAGGCCCAGCTAGGGCAGCTCGTATCGCCATCCACGTACCCACAAGATGTGGGCTCCCCCCCCGGGTTGTTTAATAAATTAATAATACTAGCAATTACTATTATTTTAGTATAATATTACCATATCCGGGAAGCTTTTTTTAATCCGGGAAAACATTGGCAGACATTGGGTTCTAATACAATCCCCATTTGAACAATCGGGCCACAGTGAGGTTTGCACGATGTTGCGTTGTTGGTGACTCATAAATGTAACCATTGAAACAATTGCATTGATTGGGTGCTGTGCATGTGGAATTGACACACTCGGGATGACACACGGGCACACAAATCATAGAAGAGTTTTAGATATTTGAAAGCCTTCATGACTGTAATGGGCAGATGTTGGGTGCTACACAGGTAAGCCATAATCTCCACACTCAAGTGTCCCACAATCAGGTTTACACTTGTTGTCGATGAGAGTGTAGCCTTGGTCGTAAGTGCATGTGCTGGGTTTAGTGCAGACACCGTGTAAACAACCCCTCTGGGCAGAGGTAGGCACACATTCCCGCTTGTATCTTAAGTGGGATCCCTGGGCAGGCAAACATTATAAATCGTTCCTTAGGGACCATCTAAAAAATTTAATAAAATTAAATAAAATGTTTTAGAGAATCAAGCCTGCTTTAGTCTCTGGAAGATCTAGGCATATATATAGATGTATACATTCTACATCTCTTCGAAATGAGTACAATTCCTAACCTAACAAATTCGAACAAGAATTTGAACTAATTATTAGCATTCGAATATTTAATGAGCTAATAACAAAAGAAATATGATACGTATTTATCAAAATAAATATTTTTTAAAAAAGTTATAATTTATATTGGTTTGAGAATTTTTTTCAGAAGAATACAAACATGTTTTAACGTAGTTTTCATGTCCCTTCAGGAACCAAGCGCCATTAATCTTAAATCTGAGATAAAAGAGCATTTCATTTGCACGAAATTGGAAACAAACCAGCAATGACAATGACTTTTCTTCTTGTTTTATACAAAATAAAGTGCACAGAGTACAAGATGGTGGTCTTATTCAATTTCGATCATAATGGCGCTTAATTCATTCTCTGTGCATACACATCGTCCATTTATGATTAGTCAATTTTCAATTGTTTTTCAAAACAATTTAATTTTATTTATTTTATACACATTTATTTATTCAGGGCCGTAGAAAGAAAATACGAGTAGAGGATGCGGTTCTGGGATTGAATTTTTTTTTAAGGAGGGGGTAGAATTTTAGAAATGAGAAAAATAAAATTATAAAGCGGATATAAACTTTTTTCCCTCGCTAGAAATATTTGAAAGGACCCGCCTGTTTACTTGATCCTTTAATGCGATTTAGGATTTTCAATATCCCCGGGCTTCGAAATAACTTCATATTGAATCAGGAACATTATCTACTTGACTGAAAAACACTCACTTTTTTCGGATTTCACCCCCTCCCTGTCTCAGGCAGTGGCGTAGTGAGCTTAACTCGCGCCCGGGGCACAATACCTTTTTAGCGCCCCAAGTTCAAAAATCCACTAGTTTTTTGACGTGACAACGCTCTTACAAATCATGTGTCTATAGAGGCAGGTTAGAGGGGCATGCACGAAAAAGTTTATTGGCTTGAATAACTCCTCTGTCTTAAGAGGTATAATTATGGGAAATATACGGTTAGAAAGAATAAGTTTTCAGCTAAAGATTTTTTCCTACCGTTTTATTTTTACCGCGCTGCGGTAAATTCTAATTTGAAAGTTTAAACTCCTGTAGATTCCGAACGGCTAATCAGATCAGAGTAAATGGGATGTCATTTGGTGCAGAAAGAAAACCTCTAATAGAATAAATAAAAAAATCCCGAGTAATTAACTCCAAAATTAATTTTTTTTCGAAAAACCTCATTTTTTAAGCATATGTCGCCCTTAATGGATAAAAGTTTGGCCACACCTGTCATATATTGTTTCAATGAAAATGTTTGAACATGTTTATTTATGAAAACAAACTACTAGGTAAAAAAAAAACAAACAAAAACAATACTTTCTCTCTTTATATTTCAATATAGATAAGAGAAAAAAATTTTTTTTTGAAGTCAAGCAAAAGACGTTGTCACGTTAAAAAGCCACCGGCTGTGTAGAAGACACAGCCAACACCTATTTTTAGATGTCCTTTAAAATGTATATTCTCATTTTGATTTTGAAATCTTATGAAGACCACTTTACTCTTGTACTTGATAGGAAAGATAGAAGCCAGGGTATCAAAATATAAATAGATATTTTCCCATACTTATAATTACATCTAATATATCAACGGAAACTATATATATGTATGTCGACACAAAAAATCTGGTGTGACAAGCACAGTACAGTACCTTTGGTAAGAGAAAGTTGTCTGCTGTGCGACAGTCACATCAAATTTTTAAAAAATATTTTATTTTGGAACTTTTCGGCCATTTTTTTTCCGGCGAGAATTATTATATTACACTGGCACTACATTTAAAATATATTTTCCAGAAATCAATTATAATAAAAATAAAAACCAATTTTTTGTTTCGCGGACCATTTGGCGCCCCTTTGTGAGTAGCGCCCGGGGCATGATGACCCCCCTTGCTCCCCCCCCCCCTCGCTACGCCAACTAGTCAAACTTTGAGAAAAAATAAAAAATAAACAAAAAAAACTTACTCTAGGTACCATTTCATAATAATACTCTGTTTGGTATTTTGCTTGGCCAATCCAATTGTAATAGGAAGTTGTTTTAGAACGTAAAGTTCTAAAATATTCGCGTTCTGGGTAGCTTAAATTAAATAAAAAAAAAAAAAATCAATCTCTCTTTTTTCGTTTCTATTTGGGTTCAAAAATCACTTACAATTCCGGTTTTGTACATAATCCATTCTCACATGTGGAATATTTAATAAATATTATGAGAAAGAATAAAAATACAAATTTTGACATTTTTGTCTCTTTTCCAATTGCATACAAACAACTTTAATGAAATAATAAAATAAGAAATAATAAATTTATAATAAAATTTATCATAAATATGCTGATTAATATAAGGAAGTCTTGTGAAATTGTCAGCCTGCCCACTCCTTTTTTTTTTTTTAATCCGAATTTATTTTTGATAAAGATAAAAAATAATCTTATTTGAAAATAAACAAAAATTCAAAAATAGTCCATTCGCCTTAAAGCCTTATTTGGACGATGTTATGCACGAAGGAACCAAGCGCCATTAAACTAAATCTGAGATAAAGGCCATGTTATTTACACAATTGTAAACAAATGCCTTTTTTTTTGTTTTATACAAAAAAGTAGTCAACAGAGTAATAATGTTGCGATTTAAATAAAAAAAAAAAGTAAATCTCATTTTTCCCTACAAAATAGCAGTATTATATCAATTTCGATCATAATGGCGCTTGGTTCCTTCATGCAGCAAGCCGAAGAAACTTTGCAGCCAGGAGATTAAATAAAAAAAAATCTTTTATTTAAAAGATATGAGTAGGATGGCAGCCAGGAAAGAAATCAGACAAAAATTTCAATCAATTTTTATCTAATTTTATTACGATCGCCGACGTTTCGGACGCAAATCGCGCCCTTCCTCAGGACAATCGGTGGTTAATGAAATAATCGGTTGTCCTGAGGAAGGGCGCGATTTGCGTCCGAAACGTCGGCGATCGTAATAAAATTAGATAAAAATTGATTGAATTTTTTGTCTGATTTCTTTCCTGGCTGCCATCCTACTCATATCTTCTAATAGTTCAGCCATCATCTCAATATATTTTATTTAATTTTTATTTGCCGACGTTTCGGTCGTCTATCACGACCCTTCATCAGGGCAAATAATTGCCAACAATACATGATCTTAGGTATTTTTTTTTTATTTTAACTGCCACAGCTACACTCATCGGCACAGAATTTAGGTGTGTTGGTTAATTTAAAAAATATTTTTAAAAAACAGATCCCCGTTTTCCGTTTTTCCCGTCTGTGAAAATTCTTTTACCTTTTTTTTTTTTTTTTAGAGACACGGAATTTTTGCCTCCTTTCAAAAAATTTTATCGACGCTTCCTGTGCTTACACGTGGGTTAATATGGTCTTGGTATATTTTTTTTTTTTTTTCAAAATTTTCGTTATTTTTTGCTATATCTCGATCAAATTGGCTTTTCGCCACCACCTTTTTTTGGAGTATTAAAAGAAAAGAAGGGAGTAATTTCCTTTTTTTTTTTTTTTTAAATAACAAATAGGCTTATATCTACTTCTTTTCTCAATAAAATGATGAGATGTTGTTATTTTACTATAAGAATAAAATTGAAGAGGGATTCTGCACTCAAAAAAAGGCGGAACGAGAGCGAAGGTGTTACGCATGTATTTCCCGATAAGATGGCGTTGTGTGTCATAAAAAGTATGCACAAAAAATCAAGTAATTCAAAAATTTGCCAAGAGATGTCAGAATGGTAGCTAATAATATTTAAGATGGTTGATTTTCATTGATCTTTTAACAATAAATACTTTATAAATGTTATTATATATTATGTATCTTTTATAAAAGCATAAAAATATATAAATATAGGCTATTAGTATATCGGCTGTTAGACTAGCCTGCCATCTATTGCAAGAATGCTGAACTAATTTGACAGTTGATTTTTAAATAAATCATCTAAGCTTATTTTAAAAATTTCTTAATTAATATGTGATTAATAATAACAATAAATTCATTTTTAAATTTAAAAAAAATTGAAGATTATTGGGACAGATTGTTTTTTTGAATTTGCTTGATAACAAAAAAAATTAATTACGATAATTTTTTAAAAAGTCATTAAAAACATTATAGCTCGATGTCCCAATAATCTCTTATGAATTTAATTCATTTAAAAAAAAACGCATTGAAAAATTCCTTATAATAGTCTAGTTTTTTTTAAAGTACGTTTAGACGTCGTTCCTGAACTCACTCCACTAACTACCCATAGGTGAAGCAACCGGCCCCTGAGGACATACTTTTAAATCTTGACTTACTTTAGGTCTAGTTTTAATATAAGAATATGTTTCCCACTGATTATTATAAATTCCATATCCATATCCAGTAGATGGCTTTATTTTTCTTCCAGTGACCACGACTTTCTCGTTTTCCCAAACGGTATAGCTATAAAAACAAACAAAAACTCGTGTCTTTCAAAAACAATACTATAATAGCAAATTATTATTCCCCTGGTTTTGAAATTTTACATACAAAAAATTAGACATAAAGGTCAAAAACTTTTGATAGGCTAAATTGAATGAAACCTTTGTATTTTTATTTAAGGTGCGCGTCTCGAAAAGTCGTTAGAAAGCTTTTGACTACCGAGTTCCTCTAGGCGGCAAGAGATGGCGTTAGTGTTCCCCATAGGAAAACAAGGGACAAATTGCATTTCATTCTAGACTTTCCAGCTAATTAATTAAAGGCAAAAGATTAATTATTTTTTAACACAATGATTACTAATTTAATTATCTACAACTTATAGAGCTCCTTTTTTTTAAAATATCTTTTATTTAATGCGATTAATCTAAAAAAAAAAAAAATTTTTTTTCGAAAATCAAAAAAAGGGCTTCTATAAGTTGTAGATATTTTAAATAGCTTTAATTTAAAAAAAATTTGAGGTCGATAGCTTCTAAATTGTGGCCGCTGGAAAGTCCCAAAATTAGCACCCCGAGACGCGCACCTTAAAAAAAAAAAGGACTTTAATGTAAAAAAAAGGTTATTGAGCAGGGGCGTAGCTAAGGGGGGGAGTCTCCCACCATCGAGTTGGTTTGTTTTATATTTCTTAAATAATTTTTAACCGAGATTAGATTTCATTTTCCTTTTTTCGGTAAAAAAAAAAATTAAAATTAAATATACAAATTAAACACTAGGTTATTTGTTTCAAAGGTTTTATTAATTAAAAATTAACACTTGATACGTATTTCGACAATTTCTTGTCATCATCAGAAGTGATTACATTCTAATACATGTAAAAAAAAAAAAAAAAATTACTTAAATAAATTTCTAGAAATGGGATATTCGGGATTTTTTGAAATTCGGCCCCTAACGACCCAAAATTTTAAAGAAAATGCATTTTTTTTTTAGTGGATTATAGGGGAGCGTACAAGTATTACGTAACGCAATTTGGGGGGAGGGGGGTCTCGTAAAACGTTACCATGCATTACAAGGGGGGGAGGGGGCGTTGAACAACCAACGCGTTACGTAACTGGTATCAAGGGCGGATACAAGGGGGGGGGGGTAAAGGGGGTAATTACCCCCCAAGATTCGAAAAAAATACCTTTTTTTTTGCAAAAAAATTTATTTTTAATGTAAAATTTTTAAAATTAATACTTAAAAATTTGATGTGTATTTATATTCTGGCAAACAAGTACAGAATGCGCTTTTAAATTACCGAAATTAAAAAAAAAATAGTGTGCTGTGCGACGAGTCACACCAGATTATCCCCACCCCGAGAAACACCTCTGGATCCGCCCTTGACTGGTATTTTAGCGACTTTCCGATACTTTGGGCAACATAATTGTGACTTGAGCGTTACGTAACGTCTAGGGGGGAGCATAGGCGCAACCAGGGGGGGGTTTTTAGGGTTTTAACCCCCCCCCCAGGAGATAAAAAAAAATCAAAATATATATATTGCAAATAGAAAAGAAAAAGTATAATCATTTCGGTTCCGCAAAAGAGGAAATATTCCGCGGGCGGCGCATGGAAAAAAAATTTGGTTCCGCGGGCGGCACATGTGGAAAAATTTGGTTCCACGGGGCGGCAAAAATTTAGCGTCTCTAAAAAAAAAAGGTAAAATATTTTTACGGACTGGAAAAAATTTCCCCGCAAGGCAAAAAAACTTCGGTTCTGCGAAAAAAAAAAAATTTCACAGAAAAATATTTGAGATCAGCCCCCCCCCGGAAAACCCCCCAGGAGCAAATCCACTGGGGGGGAGGGTCCAGAAAAATGTTAAGGCGCGTTACATGGGGGGAGGGGGGGGGATCAAAAATCTTCAAAAATTGCTTGTACGCTCCCTAAGCACAGAAAACAACTTTAAATTACCGAAGATAGAAATTTGTAATCAATGCGACTAGGCGGGGAACTAGGAGAAAGGGGGGAAAATGCCTAAAATTTAAAATTAAATCATCTTTTAAATCTCTTTAACCCTGAACCGGGCCCCCCCTAGCCAGCCACACCAGATTTTTTTTTTAGGTCCATTTGACCCAACAATACGAGGACGCTAAACTCTTGGATCTGCGGAATATTTAAGACAATATAAAAGACTTAAAATATTTCCAGATTAAAGTTTTTTTTTTCCCCAAAATTGCTGGTTAGTTTGTGATTAAAATAAAAAAAAAAAAAAAATCAAAATCACTTACATTTCTTTTTTTGTACAAATCCTTTCATTCTGTAAACTTTTAGGAAGAATTATTATCAATAAAACAAATTTCAATTTTGACATGTTTTTTTTTCTCCATATAACAACAAGAACAAAAGCCATATCGAATTAAAAAAAAAAAAATAAATAAATAAAAGTTTTCCTTATTATCCAAGAGAGAGGGGGGAAAATAAATAATCCATTTTTTTATTTATCTTAAGATAAAATGAGTAATAGTAAAAATAAAAGGAAATGGAAGATGAAAATGATAATAGCCAAATGTTACTAAAACCCTCCCTTCCCCTCTCGTAGTTATTTTATTCTTCTTCATATTTGATTTAAATAGTGATGTTCTCACAAAGTGTTTGACTAGAGCGGTGATACAAAAAAAAATGATTGTAATTAAAATACCTTTTTCAGGTATATGAATTAATCAATAATTAATTACTCACATACGCGATGTATATAATATCATAAATATTGTATATGTAATTTTTTATTTATTAAGAATATTTAATAATAATAGATATTAATCAGTTGCATAATTAAAGATCTTTTTCTATACTATTATTTGTTAGTAAATGAGTAGAAAAGTTCGAATCCTTATTTGAAAAAATGGCGCCTATCTTATAACAAGTCACGTGATTTTAAGAAAGCGATGACAGCGCTCTCTATTAAAAATAAAATATTTTAAAATTGAATATATATAAATTAAAATAATTGATATTTGAGGATAAATATCAAAATTTAAATACATTATTTTTGTCAGTTGAATAAACAAAAAATTATTTAAAATTACATAAGTGGGTACTAACTTTATGAATGTCATGCGGCAGCCATTTAAATATTGCAGTAGAGAAGTTATTAGAGTTTATTATCTCTTTGTTATCCTCTATGCTGCTCTGAAGTAAAATGGCGTATGTGAATGTAGCAGAATGGAAACCAGAACAAGTAACTGAATGGTTAAAAGGTATTTATTAAATGTTTCAATTCAATTACATACAAATTATTTAATTAATTATCTTTTTATTATAACAAAATATTAAAATATGATATTAAATGTTTTTAAATGGCTCTGATAGGTGAGTGAATGTCACTCAAGTCACACCCTTCCTTTAACTTTTGACATTTGCTTTTCAGGTCTTGACAATGTCGTTTTGTCATATATTCATTCGTTTTTAAATAATGAAGTGTGCGGGCAGCAATTGCTCAATCTTCGGCCGGACGATTTAGATCATTTGGGTGTAAATAAATTAGGACATCAAGAAATTATTTTAGAAGCTGTCGAACATTTAAGGAATTTCGTAAGTTCTTTTCTATTTATTTATTTTTTAATAATCTTAACAAATAATGAGTGCTTATCAATAATCTAACTAACAATTAAAATTGCTCAATAATCCTGATAAATTTTCATAAAACAAAAAACAAATCCCAGAACTCGTTTGGCCCAGGAAGTAAATATCAGAGCATAGATACCAATCCTTTGAATTTATTCTAAGTGAGATTATTAGACTGTTGCTATAGGGAGATAATCAAATAGGCCGGGGAGGAAATTAAATTTTAATTTGGTTAACTTGGTCATTTACCCCTGGTTGTAGAAAACTTACCCCTTTTGCTAAGGGTTAGAGGTGCCAAGGGATGAAGGGATGAGGAAATGAATTCCAATTAATTTAGAAAAATGGAGATGGGGCCTAAATGATCTCAGATGCCGAAAGACCTTAAATAATTAAAAAAAAAACTCAATTGTTAATATATTTTAATAGTTAGGCATAATTATTTAATATTGTTAATTGTTACAATAGAATCATCTCTTTCCTTTAAATATATTATAATATTTAAGGAAATTTATTTCTAATTCAACAAATTAAAAACAACTAAGATATCTCTTCTAGGACGGTAAGAACAAAAAAAAAAACTCGTAATATGAATAGATGCCCTCAATTTTTCTTTTGTTAGTAGATCGCATTTTAATTGCTTTTATAACTCTAAGCACGTCTGTCTGATAATTAACGAGGCCCCATTTATTATAAATGTTTATCGAATACATCCTACACTCAATTAAAATCTTTCTCGCTTATCTCAGTCACTTCCTGTCCGTATCATTCACTCACTTCCTTTTCTATTTAACAGGCTTGTGACAAACGAATCTCTCTCATAATTATCTTTTTTTTTTAGGCATTTATGTCATTTGAGCCCCAAGGAGAATTAAACTCAGTTCCTCTTTAATAAAAAAACAAATCCAATTTTTTAAATTATGTTATAAGTTTTGCTGTCACATCCTTTATGATTGATAAAATTCATACTTGATTTTAATTTAATTTATAAAAAATATTCTCTCTCGTTTCTTTAATCCCTTAAATGGATTAATTTCATGTCCCTTTAAGGGAGTTCTTTCCAGGACATCCTCAACTATGTTTGAGCTGAATTCTGACTTTCCTGTATATAGAATATGTTATACCAAGGAGAAGGACATCACTAATTAAATTTTTTCTTTTATTCTAGCATTATGAACTTGATCGAGAGAATTTGCAACTGTTGGCTTTGCGTCTTGCCTGTCGGGCTCATTCACTTCATAACGAACTTCAAGGACTAGTAGACCCAGAGCCAGTCTCTACTCAAACATTGGCTGATGTTGCCAACGTCATCACCACAGTAATGCCTCTTGTGTGTTGGCTTGATAGGTAAATAAATTTACTTACTGCTCACAAAATTTTTTTTTGTCTATTTAATTGATATATTCAAATCTAAAATAATTTTTGAGATCTATGTATTTGAATAAGATATAATAAATATTCACCTAGATCCAAAGTCTAGAAGTCCAGAAGTCTCATGACCCCGGGAATTAAATCCAGTTCGATTCCCGGGGCTATTGAGCCGTTTGGTCCAGTGGTGTAGTGGCAAAATTTTCAGTGTGGGAACGCTAAATACATGACTTACCAATGGAGGGGGGGGGGGGTGCTTCCGGGGGCCCTCTCCCGGAAAATTTTAGAAAATAGTGAAGTGGTGCAATTCTAGACTATGAACTACTCATTCGAAATTCGAAATTCGGGTAGGTACAGTGCCTCGGGCTTGCCCGTTTTAAAATCTAAATATGAGGCACTCACGAAAGTTTGTAAAGTATTATTTTATTTACTTGCGTAAATAATTTTAATTTTATTTGTTATTATTATTATTATTTTTTTTTAATGAGTGAAACCAGTGTGGGAACGCCGTTTCCACCCGTTCCCGTTCCACTACACCCCTGGTTTGGTCCATCAACAAATATACATACTCTCAAAATATTATGAAATAATTTTGTTAGCAAAGTATATATGATCTAAATATATGTGAGCTATTTTTTCAAACAAACCAAAATATATTGAGTAGTGCGGATATTCAAGGAAGCCAAAAGCAATAAAGAAAAATATATTAATCTTTAGCTTTATTATTCCGGCCGAAACGTCGACGAGCGTGTAAAATAAAGCTAAAGATAAATATATTTTTCTTTATTGCTTTTGGCTGCCTTGAATATCCTCACTACTCATTATATATTCAGCCACTAAACCTAAATATAGTTTTAAGTACAATGCATTTTAAATAATTAATTTAAGTAATTCTCCTGGAAAGAACTCAGATTATTATATTATTAAACAACGGTTATCGTATTGGGATCTTTAGCATTTCAATACTCTACCTGGTGGCTTAAATTCGAACTAGCGATTGTAGGATAAACCTTCATATGTTTAACGTGATATAAGGGACAAGAACATTTAAACATCTGATATAATTGTATTATTTAAAAAAAAAGTTATAACCCACGAGTAAACATTATTGTTAGATTAATAAATAATACATACATACACTAATATATTCACAAATATGAAATTTTCTCCTTATAAAAATAAAAGCAATGTGTATCTACTTTGTGTTTATGGGTGCAAAAGTCATGCATCTAAGCATGAAACAGTTCGATTTCATTCTTTTCCAAAAAAAAGACAGTATAGTGAAAATTATAAATAATTTTATTGTAGAAGAATCAATCTATCAGATTTAGAAGCCTTCTTTTTAATTTTTTCCTCTATCTTTTTCTTGTTTTTCTCCAAAACAATTGTGCTCCAGCAAAGGCCTCTCATATCGTATTTTTTTAAAAGCTGATTTATGTGGTGCACTCCAAACACATTTTTTGTTATTATTATTATAAAATTTGTACAGTTTTATTCTCCTAGATGTATTTTGGAGCATTTTATTTTGAATAATATAAAATTTTATAAAAATCAGAGCCCTTGGGGGGGGGGGGGGCAAATGCCTCCCCCTCCCCCCCCAATGACGCCACTGCATGAAATTCTTCTCGTAAACTTGTTGTTTGTAAACAGAAAAGTCACATGCAGCCAGGAAGAAAATAAAAACAAAAGGAGAAGCATCTTCTTATTGATAAATAGGAGAAAAAACCAGCGCCTCTTTATCCACCATACACACTATTTATACACACAATCTTCTCTTTATATATATAATTCTTCTGTACGTGTGTATGTGACTGAACTCCTCCTAAACGATTGAACCAATTATGATGAAATTTTCTGTGTATGTTTGTGAGAGTCCCGGACAGGTTTTGTTTCACAAATAACAATAAGTTAATGAGTAATTAACCGGTAAAATAAGAAAAAAATAAAAATTAGGAGAAAGGGTTGCCATGGTAACAAAATATAAATATTTACCTATGTTTACGATTTTTTTTTATTTATTTACATTTTGAATTCTAAAATATCGGCGTAAATTTTTTGTTTATGTATCGGGAGAGTCCCGGGAAGGATATGATTCACAAAAAATCTTAAGTTCATGAATAATTAACCGTTAAAATAATCTATATATTATAAAAATGAATTGGGAAAAATGTTTGTATGTACCGGTATGTATATAAGTATGCGAGCAAGGGGGGGTCCAGGGGCGCAGCCCGGCTAGACGGAAGCCCCGCCGAAGGCGGGGCTTTCCGTCTAGTATAATATAAAGTCTTATATGGCCTGAGTTGCCGAACATACTGTGTAAATGTGTGTGTGAATGAGAAAAAAAGTGTGAGTGTTAAAAAAAAAATTAATTATTGACGATGCTGGACGGGTGAGTTTATCTTGTTTAATTCTAAGATTCTTTCTTTTCTCGGTCGGTTCTCTAGATGAACAGTGAGTTTTAATTTAAAAATAATTTAATTTTAAAACTCACACTTCAACCAAAGAGCCGACCGAGAAAAGAAACATCTTAGAATTAAACAAGATAATTAATTAATACATTTATCATTAACTCCAACTTTTTTGTACCATTTGCAATAACTTCCAAAGATATCTCGAAACTTCTCAGTTATACGAAAGTGTTCTCTTGGGAGTCACTTCTTTTGAACGTTCATCATGTTCCCACGGTATGTACATCGCAGAATCGTTTCTTTTGCTGTTGTTCAATTGTTGGGGTCCGGTTAACGTTTGATAATTTTACCGCCCCTCCCGGCATTGACTTGATTGTTTATAGCTTAGAAATTTTGATAACAATTGTATTTTTTTTTTTATAAAAACACTCACACTTTTTTCTCATTCACGCAGTCATTTCGGCAAATTAGGCTATGTAAGACTTTGACGATAACCGTTATTATTTATAATATCTATTGGGGGTCCCGGCATTCTTATTTAAGACATTTGGTATCCAAATAAAATCATCGGACTGCCTGGGATGCGAACCCGCGACCCTAGGTATAGAACGTTAGCGCGCTACCCCCTACACCAAGCCCGAGGACAGCAATTGTATTTAAACATCTTCTTAAATTGATAGAATTTCTTGAGTTGAATGGCTCTTGATATTCAAATTGGATAAAAGAACCGGGAAACAGCAGCCAGGATAAATAAAAAATTTTATATTTCTTTGCCGACGTTTTGGGTGCTAGTACTTAAGTAACCTGTACTAAATTTTGACAATTTTGCTTGCCCAGAGGATGAGTGCGACCAGCACCCGAAACGTCGGCAAAGAAATATAAAATTTTGTATTTATCCTGGCTGCTGTTTCCCGGGAAGGCTTCCGTTCTTTTATCCAATCATCTTCTTAAATATTTATAACCTCTCGTCCATAAAAACTCGGGTAAAAACACCAGGATTAAGTGAAAATATTTTAATGTTCCGGTACCGGTCTTGTATATAAATCCATGTTTTTTAAAAGGAAAAAAAAAAAACTCGTCTATCATTTTACTAGTGAGAATGGAATATTTGCTGACAAAGAGTCTTCTTATAGGCGGCCTGTCCGCAGACAATAGAGTCGTCTCTATCGAAGACGTTTCGCCTTAATTTAATTATCCTCTAAACATCTAAATCCTTTTACATGACGTTTTGTTGGAATATATTGTATTTTCTTTTTCTTTTTTTAGGTCTCCATTCTCAGGCCAATTAGATTACCATGAACGTAAATGTGATTTATTAAAACTCAGCCTCCAAATGGCCACCTGCGCTCAAAGGGATCGTTTTGCTGAACGTCCCCTTGAAGAGATTCGTTCGTGTTGTGGCGATATTGCGAAATTAGCGGATAGCATCATCCAGGATATCGATGATCCTTTGTTATTACAACCGGCATCGTTGGATTTGGCCACTTTGAAAAAACGAGCAGGAGATGATTTGGTATATTTAGTTTTTTATTTTCTTCCTTATTTGCATTTGCCGGTTGCTTTTCCTCTAACAATGCACAGAAACGAGATGTAACCCTTTGAGTAACCAAAACCAATTAGGCAACTCGCGATAATCTTTAGAGGAGGAAGGGCCAACCAATTCACAATTCTAAATCTTCTCTTAGATTAATTTTTCTATTAAATTGTTTTTCAAGAGTAATTTTTTCCTTTTTTCTTTTACCGTTGCGTTCTCTGGATGCAATTCCGGAGGGCCTCCTTCCCTTGGACATCCAATCATGCGCTGCTTGTTTACTATGATCTTTCTGTTATTCACTATATCCCCATTTATCCTGGAATTAATTTAATTATTTTGAATTTCATTAAGATCGGATAAGAAATAAAAATAAATGTGCATTGCCTACAAACACAGCCTTTTATATATATATATGGACCCTGTTACGCTTTAGTGTGTCAAGCGCCCACCTACCGAGTTTTGAGAAAATTAACTTTAAAGTTTTTTGTTTTTCATTGGATTATATACTTGTATAAATTTTTTTGTCAATTGTGCAAGTAACATTAAATATAAATTTTCTTAAGAGTATAGGTATGAATATTTTTTATTATAGATGGGCCATCGTATTTATTTATCATTTTCACTAAATAAATACGATGACCCATATCGCCAGGGCATATGATACATAAATTTACATGTCTTATTGACCCACTCCGGGATTTTTAACGATTTTGAAGGACTGAAGATGGGTAAATAAAATTCACCCGAAACGTCTCATTGAATTCTATTAAATCGGAGGCTTTTGTTTTTGGCTGCACCTTCTCCTTCTCCTGTCTATAGAAAAACAGCCACTGACTTCATTGATTTATTTTTTATTAAGACAATTTTTATTTAGGTCTTTTCGGCATCTAAGGCCATTTAGACCCCATTCCTATTTTTTTCAAATGAAATAAATTTTTATCGCTTGGGACGGGAAGCGAACCCGGGACCTCCTCGTAAATTTATAAATTATTAAAGAATTATATATCATGTGTTGGTCCATGAGGTAATTATGAAAAACATATAACCAAGTATTTATTAATTTAAATAAGCGAAAAATGTAGGTACCGCCGGGAGTTGCACCACGGATCTGTTCGATTTACGCTCAACACGCCCTACTGTTGGATTACAGTACGTACTCGCTTATTTAAATTCATGATAGATCGCTGATTTCAGTCTACTAGAGAAACGCCGCTCAAATCAAGCGTTCTCCAGATTTCTCCGCTACTGATGCTCGACTAGATGGACGCTTTTTATAAATTAATCCTCTCAATTATGCAATTAATGATTCAAAGAACTATATATATCATGTGTTGGTCCATGTGTTATATGTTTTTTATAAATTATTGTCAAAACTCTTAATATAGGATTGGATACAGGGATGGGCAAAATTCTTTAAGAAAGGATTAACGAGCCGATCTTAGATACAGAGATCAAATATGATTTCGATCCAAATCTTTTAAATCCCCCCTTTTAGACTGGTTTACGATCCAGATCCAAGATCCTTTACAAAAAAGTACTCTGATCCAAATCCGCGAAAATCCTGGATTGGATCACATCTTCTGAATAATTTCACAAAAACAACTTTTTGTTTTCATTTTAATATAAAAATAGAATTTATTTAAGGTACAGGAAATCTCCAATGAGCAACGCACTAGTTGTTTTTTCAATTTATTTAAATGTAAAGTGTTCAGGGCCAACGTTTCGGTCGCATATAGGACCATCATCAAGGCCAACTAATGATGGTCCTATACACGACCGAAACGTTGGCCCCAGCACT
The DNA here is from genome assembly GCA_023213315.1 of Euborellia annulipes. Taxonomy (NCBI): domain Eukaryota; kingdom Metazoa; phylum Arthropoda; class Insecta; order Dermaptera; family Anisolabididae; genus Euborellia; species Euborellia annulipes. The sequence continues at coordinate 16,582 of JAKCPI010020804.1, forward strand.
TTACATTTAAATAAAAATTGAAAAATGGCTAGCTGCGTTGTTAATTACGGATTTCCTGAACCCTAAATAAATCGTATTATCAGCTATACACCCTCAATTAAATAAAAATAGAAGAGGAAATTTGAAGGTTTCATTAAAGGCTCG
>JAKCPI010020806.1:0-63344 GCA_023213315.1 Euborellia annulipes
GGATAAAGAAAAAAGTATCAAATAAAATAGTCCTAATTATATTATAACGCATCTTTAAATAAGAGAAAGTAAAAATTATAATTTATTTTGTATATAAACAAATTCTTAATTCCTTATTGATAATGGGGAAAGGGTAGAAAAGTTAGGCCAAATAGGCCTACTCAGAAATGTAGTTCAATAAAATGTTTGAAAAATTAAATAAAGGCCGTTTCTACTCATTGTTAATTACAAGGTTTGCAGATGAAAGGTGAAATGACGGGCAGTTATCTCAAAATGTATAATAATTTAATAGATGAATTAAATAAATACTTTTAAAAGAAACTAAAATAAAATATTAATTATAAATTACCTTCTAAGAGCCAGGGCGTGGGCCAGGGCCGGAAGGGGGATTTTACTCTCGTTCAGTCACTCACTCACGCACTAATTAAAAAAAAAACACTAAAAGACACAATTTTATTGATATACCGTAGCCATCTGCACGTTGCAATGGCTCAGGTTCAAATAAAGCTCTAACCTGTCTAAAGAAAAGAAATCATAATAAAAAGACGCATTTCTTTTACAACAAAATTTTATCTAAATATTAAATTAGAAAAAAAGAATTTTATTCTTTATTTTCTTCATATAACAAAAAAATATAAGGGAAAAATTGAGATTTAAAATCATATTTATTTTGCAACCTTCACCGACCTCAAACAAATAATTTAATTCTAATACTTTTTAAAACCCTCAACAAGTTATAGATACTAGGGGATCCAAGGGATGCCCAAAGAGGCCCGGCCAAAAAAAAATATTAAATTTATCCAGGGGGCGCGATTTTTGCCCAATGAAATAAAACCTCATCTCGCAATTTGCTATATTAAACGATATATTGACTGGAATATTTACAGTTCAGTTGAGATTTGATTGGAAAAAATTCCATCTTTTTTTCAAAAAAAAAGCTCTACTTCCAACTCAGATGTTCTTGAGGGCCACTTTGGAAATGCATCATAACTCCGCGGTCAGCATATAAAATTGTAAAATAAAATGTTTTAGGCCCACTATAGACTATACTGGCGCACAGCACACAACTTTCTCTTACCTTCGGTAATCGAAAGTTGTGTACTGTGCTTGTCACACCAGATTTTTTGCGTCGACATGTATTGAGTTCCCGGCAGTAGGGAATATTTGAATTCAGATGTAAAATTTATAAGTATGGGAAAATATTTATATTTTGTTACCATGGCAACCATTTCTCCTATCTTTCCTATGAAGCACAAGAGTAAAGTGTGCTTCAAACAATTTTGAGGGCAAAACGAGAATATACATTTGAAAGAGCATCTAAAAAATAATAGATTTTTGAATTTTAATAAAGTACTAGTACTCTTTGGCCGATTTTGATTAAAAGCTTATTTTTCCGGTCCCGGGGGTTTTTAACTTAAATATAAAATTTCAGCCTCATTGTTCAATTCCTTCATGCTTAAAAGTGAACACACACACAGACAGACAGACCATGTCGCGAAAACCACTTTTTTGGATTCAGGGGACCTCAAAACGTGAAGATCCATCAAAATCTCGACATCGAATTTTTGACATGAATCCAATACTTTCTCTCTATATATATATTACATATATACATAGGTAAGAGAAAGTAAAAATTATATATAATCCAATCAAAACAAAAAACTTTAATGTTAATTTTCTCAAATCTCGGTAGCTGGCGCTTGACACACTAATGCGTAACAGAGTCCAATTAATATTAACATTTTAATCATACAAAAGTTCTTTTTTAATGCTAATTTAAATCCGGAATCAAAATATAATAAATCAAACATCACCCTCCCCCCCTTTAATGTACCATTAGTGTCTACTTGCCTTTACTATTTCGCCCCCCCCCCCCTCTTAAAAACTCCTGGGATCGCCACTGGTTATCGACAATTTCCAACTACCTTTAATTTAATTAAAAAATAAGAGAACTTGTTATAATCCTTATGTATTTATCGTAATGTATCAAGACATTTCTCTGGCAATATTATTTAATTAATACTCAAAGTTGGAGTCTTTGGGCAGTTTTTTTTTTTTTTTTTTTTTTTTTTGGTATCTATTATTCATCGACGGTGTCGTTTTGAATAACCCAAGCGCATATCGGCCCCTGCATTTTCATGCCCCCTTCCGATGGGGTTAGTGCCCTGTTTCGCTTTTCTTTTCCTTTACTAGCCGCCCGTTCTTGTCATTCGTCATTACATCTTGGCAACTGCGAGATATTTGGAATTCCCTGTGACGGCTTCAAAGAAGTAAAGGGCAGATCGGGAAACACAATGGCTGCTTGTCAAAACAGCCACAACTACTTTGCCTAGAGTTATTTGATTGATGCCCTTCTAATTAGTGGGCGACTTTTATTGGATTTGTATCTCCCTCTTGAAATCATCGATAATTATTATGATTACTGTTTCTTTAAATGATTTACTTTCTTTATTAAAATTAATTAGACAGAGTTGAAAACTTTGATTTATTAGTGTAATAAGATTAAAACTTGTTAGAATATAAATATTTCGAGTGATGAAATTTTAAGGCAAATCCTTCCTTCCCTAGCCTCAATCGCTATCGAATTAAATTTTCTCTTGATTAAGAGCCGGTTGGCTCACATCTAGTCAACTAACAAACTTATCCAACCGATAGCAAATCTTCAAAATAGTAAACAAGAACACGCTTAACCTTCGAGTTAAAAAAATGAGTTTTATTCGCATATAATTAGCTATCTAAGACTTTGTTTGTGAAATTAGGAACTAAATAAAGACATCATTTATAAAAATTTATTAAAAATTAAAATAATTATTTAAAACTAATTAATTTTTTAACAAAAATTTAAATATTTTCAAAAAAAATAAGCAAGGCTTGTGTTCCTAATTTCATCCCTTTTTACTTTTTTTTATTTACTGTTAGTAATTTCATCCTTTATTTAAAATTTATACCTAACTTTGGGTCTTAGCTTGCTAACTACGACTTGGGCTCTTATTTAATCATATGATTATCTTAACTAGATGTGAAAAGACTCGAAAGTAACTCAACTAGCTTATCCGAGGAAAGCTGGTTAATTGGATGTGTAGGAACCAGCCCTAAGAGTTAGAGTTAGAGGGAATATATCTGAATTAAGATAGATAGATTATTTAGAAGGTGATTAAATAAAAAGTAAAATAAGAGAAAGTAAAAATTGTTTAAAATTTTCCTAAAACATAGGTAGGCCTACATATATAAAGAAAATAAATAATAAAATTCTTTTTTTTTTTATTGAAAAATTTTTTTAGTTATCAAATGAAATTTGATTAACAAAGTAATGAATCTCCAGCCCTGATTCACACATGACTCTTCAAAGGTATTTAGTATTTTCTATAAATTTTCCTCAGCTGTTTTTTTTTTTTTTTAAGTTACAGTATATCCAGATTCCACGAAGGTAGTTCAGAAAAAAAAGTACAAAAAATTTTGATTAGCCCTCTTAAGGATAATCTTTTCAAAAGTAGCAATATTATTTATTTATTTATTTCTCTATTATCATTGAGCTCGATATCACGCTGTCTGCTTCAGTCAGTTTATGGAATGGGGTCGTCGTCGTAGACGTCGACGTCGTCGGGGGTGGAGTGGACACGGAATTTGTCATTGTCACCGGTCCACGTGACAAGCCAGCCTCCCTTCTCTCCGACGACCAAAAGTACTCGCTCAGCCTTCTCTCTCTCTCTCTCTCTCTCTCTCTCTCTCTCCCACACAACGACATTTCCGATTCAAGAAAATTTCTTTTTGATGGGCTTACGCCAATCCAATAAAACAAAACATTCCAAGACGAGTCACTTCATTAGTTATTTATTTTTATTTTTATTTTTGAATAAACTTTTACTTAAAAAGGAAAATTAATGCAAATTTTTAAGATAATTTTTATTTTCTTTTACCTCTATATATGTTAATATATAGAGAAAGTACCGTATTAGATTCATTTCAAAAATTCGATGTCGAGATTTTGATGGATATACACGTTTTGAGGTCCCCTGAATCCAAAAAAGTAGTTTTTGCAACATGGTCTGTCTGTGTGTCTGTATGTGAACAAAATATCTCAAGAACGAAAAAAGTTAGGAGGTTGAAATTTTATATTTGAGTTAGGTATCTCCCTCGAACGTGACATGAAGCTTTTGAACGAAATCGGCCAAAAAGTACTAGTACTTTACTGATACACTTTTTCAAGTATATTTCGATTTTCTCAAAATTCGCTACAACGAGTTTGATTAAAATTCAAAAATAAATTATTTTCTAGATGCTCATTAAAATGTATATTCTCATTTTGCCAATGAAATCTTCTGAAGACCACACCTTGTACTAAATAGGAGAAATGGATGTTATGGTAACAAAATATAAATATTTCCCCATACTTATAAATTTTACATCTTGAAATTCGAATGTACCGTACTGTTGGAAACTAAATACATGTCGACACAAAAAATCTGGTGTGACAAGCACAGAACACAACTTTATCCCGGAAGGGGTGGGATGTTGGGTAAAAATATATTTAATATTAATAACAATAAAGTAGATTTCTTAATCCTTTTTATTGTTTAATTATTAAAAAATTAAATATCGAATGAGAATCCAAAAACGACACAAAAAATTTATTTGCCCTATTTATTTTGATATAAATATTCCTATGAAAAAAATAAAAATTTGTTTTTAAATCCCACGATCTTAAATTTAAATATCTCAATGCTCCATCAGTCGGAGTTGGACTAGACAATAAAACTTGATTGATAAAGACATTCGTAATTTGTTAAACAAATTTTGTTGTTTTACTGGAATTTTATTATAACGCAATTTAAATTAATAAATTATTATTCGAAAAGTTGGCCTTGATAAAATTACCATTTATAAAAATTTTAATACCGTGACGAGAAGTTTCTTTTTTTTAAATTTGAAATTGTATTATATAATTATTCAAGGTTTTTGTTTTCGCGAATAAAAGGAAGTATTGTAATCATACCACATTTATGATTGTTGTGGATGAACATGGCGTCTCAAACTTTTTAAAGAGGAAGTGTTTATTATTTTGAGGAGAATTTAAGGTAAATATTTTTTTTATGAAAAATAAATAAATGAGGTTGAAAAAAGAGCAAATGCAACTAAAGTATATTTCATTTATCAAAGACAATAAATGGTCGTTTCGGTTAAATATGCGACCCTCCTCAAGGCCGAAATGTGTCAGGTAAAGTTCTCGTCAGTCAATTTGACCTACTCTCTAAATGGTTTTGGTCCTCATCACTTGGCAAACTTCAGTCATGAAGAAGGTGACATATCTAGCCGAAACGTCGACTTGAAGTGCCATTAATAAATGAAATATGTTTAGCCGATTCTGTTCTAAGATCATTTAGACCCCGATCTTATTTTTCTAAACTAATTTAAAGTTAATATAGGAACTGGAATAGATTCTCTGAGGCTGAACGCACACTAATTGAGCAAAAACGTTTTTGCCTAAAACTGTTTTTTCAATGCTTTTCTATGGGTCAACGACAAAACACAATTGGACATGATTCGACATCATTGAACAAAATGTTTTGCAAGTGAGCGTTTTGCTCAATCAGTGTGCGTTGGCATTGGACAAAATGTTTTGTCATTGAGCTTTTTGCTTAATCGGTGTGCGTTGGCATTGGACAAAATGTTCTGCCATTGAGCAAAAAATGCCAACGCACACCGATTAGGCAAAAATGCTCAATGACAAAACATTTTGCCTAATCGGTGTGCGTTGGCATTGAGCAAAACGTTTTGTTCTTGGATAAAAGCATTTTGCTCAATCGGTGTCCATTCAGCCTGACTTCTAGCACAATTGGTTAGATCTCTATCTCTCTGCTTAAAAGTTAAATTAAAGTTTAATTTTTGGAATAAAATATTAAATTTTTTTGTACTTTTTTGAAATCATGAATTTGAATACATAAATATTTCTAATAAATATAAATTTCATGAAAAATATTATTTATTAATGCATGTTAAAATGAATTAATAATATCCATTTATCATTTTACTAAAAGAAAAAAAAGAACGAATAGGGGGACCGGGACGGGAGAAGGAAAATGTTCTATATAAAATATATTAAGAAATCAATAAGGAATCTATTTATTTTACTTTTTACTTAGAAGTTGGGATCTTCACTTGAGGCCAAAACGCAGTTGTTGGTATCTCCTCGGGCAACTAATCAATAATCAATTTATCAGAGAAAATCAACTCTAGTCTGTTACGTTCGAGTGATTTCCCTTGGAGAAAACTTCGCCCCACGCGACGGGCTCTCAAAAGCCCTTTCTTCACCCCCAATCCGCTTCTTTTTTTCCTCTCTTTTTTTTTACGCAGATGTTTCCTTAAAAAACACCATTGATTATTTTCCACCTTCATCGACGTCGTTGTCGACGTCCTCGTCGTCGTCGTCGTCTCTCTCTCTCTAATTCCATTCACCTTCAGGAAACTACTTCATCTAATGGTGAAAATAGATTATTTATCTAGGTTTCAAATACCACCACCCTCTCCTAATCGAATCGTTAAAAAAAAAGAAAAGAAAAAACACATTTTAAATATGATTAAATTGAACTGGGAAGATAAGAAAATTTTATCTTCTAGATTGGGATTTTTTTTTGGAGAAAATAAATGAATAATTGAAATAACAAAATATTTAAAGTTAATTGAATTTCCGCATAATTTTCTTTAAATTAGGAATCCGAAAATGTCGTCGTCGTCTCTCTCTCTCTCTCTAAATCCTCTAGATTCTCTCTAATTGTTTTCGGGGTTTATTATGAAAATGATAAATAAAAAAATAAGTGAGAGAAAGGGGAAGGGTGAAGTAAGATCAACATTAAATACTGTATCAGACTGCCAACTTTCCAAATTATTGAAAATAACAAAATTTAAAGAATAAGTCTCAGATGATCTCATCAATAGAATTCTGAAGACTTCCTACTGTTATATATACATGGGCGTAACTAGAGAATCTGGCTGGGGGGCCATGGGACCAGCCATCCTCGCTGGGGGGGGGCATGAGACCAGATAACACGATGGGCGAGTCATTCATTCCACGTCAAATCGATACACTTTTTAACCTCACCATCTCAGATTTGTATGAAATTTGGGTCATAGGTAGAGTCAATAGAGACTAAGAAAAAGCCCCAATTTCAACTTGATATCTCAACTCATTTAAGAAATATGGCATGTTAAAGTTGTCAAAAATGGCAAAAAATCGACCTAACCACATCTATTTAAATTGCTCTAAAATCTCTTAGAGATGAGATAGACAGATGAATGAGGTGTCATTTTACAGCTTTTCAGACACCCTTTCTAATGATATACAACACACCTGGGGTTGTAAAAAAAAAAATTTTAATTTCAAAATCAAAAATTTAAATTAATTTTTCTCAAAAAGTACCACTTCGAAAATTTTGAAAAATTTCTAAAATGATCCTTGCTTAAAGGTTAAAAAATAATATAAGCCTAATCGAGGGATCATGATGGGATCATAGAGAAAATTAATTAAAACAACCCTTGCGTTAGTTTTTTGTCATAATCGGGAAACATTATACAGGCTAACAGTGATTTTGGTACCGGGACTAGTTTGAGCTATTCTCGTCCCTATATGCGACGTCCTTTTTCCAAAAATGCCGTCAGTTTTGCTCGAATATCTCTAGTTTTAGAGATATAGAGAATATAACGTTTTAATTGAAATTCTGCTCTAAAGCGGCTCTTATTTTGAGTTTTCTAGATTTTTTTATGGTGTTTTCTCTTAAAGATATACAGGTAGCTAAGATACATAGAGAATATAGAGATTCTGCCCAATCAGAAGTGATTTAGTGGTGCAAAACACGGCTAAAATTTGAAAAAATTCAATTTTTCCAGCCATCATTCATTCGTGCAAATCGGTTAATTATTAACGAAATTATAAACAAAAAATAGTTAATCTACAAGTCAAAGATAAGAAAATTTTATGATTAAGATGTTGTTTTGCTTAGAAGAATTCTTGGGTGTAGTGATAGCGCTGAAATAACAAGTTTATAATTTCTTTAATAATTAACCGATTTGCACAAATGAATGATTTCTGGAAAGCTAAAGAGTTACAGAATATCGTACATAGGTATATGTTTTGCATTCAGGGATGTTAAAAAAATTTTAGGGTTGTCCAAAGTTAAGGAAAAACTGGAAAAATTGAATTTTTTCAAATTTTAGCCGTGTTTTGCACCACTAAATCACTTCTGATCGGGCAGAATCTCTATATTTTCTATGTATCTTAGCTACCTGTATATCTTTAAGAGAAAACACCATAAAAAAATCTAGAAAACTCAAAATAAGAGCTTTAGAGAGAATTTCAATTAAAACGTTATATTCTCTATATCTCTAAAACTAGAGATATTCGAGCAAAACTGAGGATTTTTGGAAAAAGGAGTCGATATAGAGAGAATAGCTCAAACTAGTCCCGGTAAAAATCACTGTTAGCCTGTATAATGTCCGATTTCCCGAATTTTATTTTTTTTAAATAAATAAAATATATAAATAAATTAAATAAAATCATCGGACTGCCTGGGATCCGAACCCGAATTAAATTAATTGTTTAATTTTGTACAGTTTATATACTCGAAGATATATATTTTGAAATATTTTATTTAAGAATAATATAAAATATTAGCCCTTGGGACGGGGGCAAATTCCACACCCCAAATGACGCCACAGGAGAGGATATTTTAATCTCAACAGATTATTGCAATTTTATTTGGATTTGAAAATTTGATGAATAATGAAATATGTTTTTGCGGAGAAAATATTAAAAGTAAGATAAAATAATAGATTTAGTTTAGGTATACATCCATACTTCTCGTCGGGAAATTTTTTTGTGAGATTCAAAGGACCAAAGTATTTAATAAAAAATTTGTAATATTTTGAGTCTATGTAATGCATTTCATGTTTTGGTTTTTTCATCTACTAAAAACCATCATTAAGGCTCTAAAAAGTGATTATAAAATTAATTTGAAACAAAACATAGTAAAATTAGTTAAAAACAATAGACACTGTTATGTTTTAATATATTCGTTGGTATAAATATTTGAAACATATTTCGACATATGGTGTGTCTCCAGAAGTAAAACAAACACTGTTACACTAATAATTCATATTACTTCTGAAGATCCCCTAATGTTTTTAATTAATTTCACCTACTTATTATGTTACAACTGTTAACAGTTTTAAATAAAATTTTGTCGTAGTTACAAAAAAATGTATTTTTATATTTATTATGGAATCCCATATCACTTGTTGAGATTGCGGTGAAGTTCATCATCATCACTTGGCAGTGGTACAGATTTAATTTCCCATTTCCTTTCCCTCCCCTCTCCTCTATTGTAAGGATTTCGTGTGCCGTGAGGGTCGTTGGGTGGATTTCAGATAAGACCTGACAATTTGAGCCCCCCTTGAGTTCAACTCAGCACGAACTCATCAAATGTTTGACACTCTGGGACGTCTCCTATATTTCAATCGACTTATCTTCATCTTCTCTTTAGTTTCTTCTTTTCTCTTTTATTTTTTTTTTTTTTTTTAACAGGAGAGTATCTAAATCTTATCGTGTTTTTAAGGGATTAGTGTGGCATTTAAGAATACCCAGCTAAGTCTTAAACTTCTACTTAAAAGAGTAATAATACGCTTGTAGTATATTTGAAATTTACTTTGCGGGAATTATAAAATATTGGTATACGTCAAGTGCGATAATTAAAATATGCTATAGAACAGGGATTCCCAAACTTTTTCGGTTTCCGGCGCCCTTAATATATCAGAATTTTTCCGGGACGCCCCATTTCAAATCTTAGGGCAAACCTTATGTTACTAATAGTTTTTCTTCATTTCGAATTCAGCATAACTTACATGATCGTAAAATGCTGGTCAAATTTATGCTGGTCTGAGTAACATTTTATAAAGTGATAATACTATTACCAGGGCGCCTCGACTCACAGTTTGGGAAACACTACTATAGAACATTTTAAATACAGGCTACTAGAAATAATCCATTGTGAATTCACTTGATTTACTTAAATTTATTTAAATTAATGTTAATGATATTTCGGCTAATAAAATCGATTTTGGCATTTTATATTTACAAAAGTCTCCCTGGTATTAGATTTATAGAGTCAACAAATTTGTTCGTTTTTTTTTTAATCTTAAAGGCCATAAACTTTAAAGAGCTTTAAAAAATAATTGATTTTTGAATTTCAATCAAAATCGTTAGAGCGAATTTGGAGAAAATCTAAAAAAAAAAAAAAAAAAAAAAACTGAAATACTACATTAGTAAAGTACTAGTATTTTCGGCCGATTTTGATCAAAAGCTTATTTTCACAGCTCAAGGGGATGCCTAACTTAAATATAAAATATCAATCTCGTAGCTCAATTCTTCATGTTTTAAATTGAACACATACAAACAGACCATTTTGCGGGACCCACTATCTTGAACTCAGAGAACCTAAAAAAAAAATTTCCATCGAAATCACTAACGTACATCGAATTTTTGACATGAAACCAATACTTTCTCCATATATATCGTACATTAACACATATGAGAGAATGTAAAAATATAGGCCCATATAAAAAATGTATATAAGGCTTATAGGCCTACTGTATATTGTATTGTAATTATTACTAATAAATCAATTAGTAAAATAAAATTCCAAATTAAACGTTTATTTGTATTTGATAGATGATGATCGATAACCAAGAAAAGAGATTTTAATCCAAACCAATTGACGATTCTTTACGATCTCAAAGTGATTTTTTTCATCGTAGAAATTTTTTCTTGTAAGAAAAACATTTAAATATTACAGAGTGATAAATGAATGAAATCTTAACATTGTTTCTATGGAGTTCATCAAAAATGTGTTCTTTTCTACTTGAAGTCTATTTTGTCTTCACCTTGCCCTCTGACAAGATTATTTATCTACTAAAAAATAATATTTTGATTCTAAGACGTGTGAGATCTTTCTCTCTCCCTCTCTCTCTCTCTACGACACTCTTTTCTTTCTCTTTTTAAAGCTTTCTTTATCTTGAGCTTTGTAATTTTTATTTTGGAAATTATTTAAATATTATAAATAAAGAGATTTGGATCCAAATATGGCCAATCTTTGTGTTTTTTTTTTTTACTTTCTCTTACCTCTATATATATGTTAATATATAGAGAGAGAAAGTATTGGATTCATGTCAAAAATTCGATGTCGAGATTTTTATGGATATACACGTTTTGAGGTCCCCTGAATCCAAAAAAAGTGGTTTTCGCGACATGGTCTGTCTGTGTGTGGGTGTGTCTGTGAACAAAATATCTCAAGAACGGAAAGAGCTAGGAGGTTGAAATTTTATATTTAAGTTAAGCACCCCCTGGGACGTGACACGAAGCTTTTGAACAAAATCGACCAAAGAGTACTAGTACTTTACTGATGTACTTTTTCAGTTTTTTTTCGATTTTCTCAAAATTCGCTCCAACGATTTTTTTTTTAATTCAAAAATCAATTATTTTTTAGATTCTCAATAAAATGTATATTTTCATTTTGTCATTGAAATCTCTTGAAGACCACTTTACTCTTGTACTCCATAGAAAGGATAGGAGAAATGGTTGCCATGGTAACAAAATATAAATATTTTCACATATAAATTTTACATCTTGAAAATCGAATGTACCGTACTGTCGGAAACTAAATAGGCCTACATGTCGACACAAAAAATCTGGTGTGACAAGCACAGAACACAACTTTCGATTACCGAAGGTAAGAGAAAGTTGTGTGCTGTGCTCCAGTCACACCAGATTTTTGTAATATGGGAAATTTGTTTTAATTTTAATCTTAATTTTGTTTATTTGACAAAAATTTTATAACTTTGTTTTTTAAGTCTTCGGCATCTTAGGCCATATAGACTTTAAAATATAAATTACGATACAAATCATCCAGGCATATTTATTTACATTTGATATCAAAATGATTTAAATAAATACTAATATTCATCGGACTCCTGGGGTCCGAATCCACTCCCCTTGGCTTTTAAGTTATAAATATTGATATTTGTCAATCTGCAACCCCTTGATCACAGTGGGAAGAGAGGTTTCGTTACCTATCTTTAATGGGGTGGATCACTGACGTTTCGGCCCAATACAGTCAACATGGTTCAAAACTGCTACAAGACAAAAAATACATATTTCTTAAAATTGTATTAATCATTATAAAGTTTATTTATTATTAATTGCAATGCTAGTATACAAAATTACGATTAAAATTTGTTAATGAAAAGCAGATAAATGTGTAAAAAGGCACGTGGGATGCGTCCATCCTCGTCCAAGGGATATTTCCCCTTAATAATTGGGTGATTATAAAGCCGTGTGCCACAGGTGGGTCGTAAAAGCGGGTCATATTTCAGGCGGCGGTGGCGCCTGTGGTGGGGGCACCATAAGGGGGGACTGCCTCCTTGAGGCAGGCAGACGCGATCAGGGAAACAAACGGTGCAGGTGCCATTTACAACCAGGCTATTTGCAAATTACCTGAAAAATGCCAATTGCCAAAAGAGAAATTGCCATTGTTTCCAATTTCAATATGCTCAACTGACAATGCCAATTGAGTGACAAAGCCCTTTTATTTTGTATTTAAAATTGTTTAAGGGTTATTTTTTTTTTTTTTTTGTTTAAATGCGTTCTATTTTTCAAAACCAAGGTCCTAGGTGAATTATATTAAATTTTCTCATTACAAAAAATAGGTTGTGTTGTTAATGGAAAAGAAAGAATTTTAAGAATAAAATAAATTTTGTCTGTGTAAATGACATTAATATTTTATAAAATTTCCGTGACAACCAATTTACGTGAGGAAATATCTCGACATTTGTATAAAAAAGAATACAAGTAGAATATTTATACTTCTTTTTTTCTTGCTCATAGACACATCGCTATTTCCCCCTCTCATTTCCCTCGCTCAGACTTAATCTCCTACTTCCTTGATTTTTTTTTTTTTTTTAGAGTTAATTTTAATTGCCTAGGATTTTTCTTTGATTAAATCATCTTCTCATTTGATCATTCGTTCCTCTCCTCCAATTACTCTTTTTTAATCATACTTATTATTAAAAAAATACTATACTATTAAAAGACTATGATGCTTTTTACAAAGTAAGAGAATAAATAAAAGTAAATTGAAATGTTGGATTTATCTGTTTATTTCATTTAGAAATTATAAATCGTAGTAGTTTTGTAAAAATCAGACAGATTGAAGATACTTTTTTACTTTCTCTTACTCTATATATGAAATATAGAGAGAGAAAGTATTGTTACTAATGAATCCAGAAACCCAATTGTTAGAAAGTTTTTTTCTGGGAAAAAACATGTGAGGAGAAATTCACAGGATTAGTAAAAAACCAAAATTAAAGATTCAAAACGTTCTCTATGTGAAAATATTAAATATATAACAATACAATAAAAATCTGGTGTGACCGATCGCACAGCACACAACTTACTCTTGTCAAAGGTAAGGTCTTACCTTTGGTAAGAGCAAGTTGTGTTCAGTGCTTGTCACACCAAATTTATTGTGTCGACATATGTTTAGTTTCCACCGATATATTAGAATTCAAGATCGTTCAAGATCTAAAATTATAAGCATAGGAAAATAATTATATTTTGTTACTATGACAACTATCTTCCTTTCTTTCCTATGAAGTAAAAGAGTAAAGTGGAATTTAAACAATTTTGAGACCAATTTTATACATTTGAAAGAGCATTTAAAAAATAATTGATTTTTGAATTTTAATCAAACTCGTTAGAGCGAATTTTGAGAAAATCAAACAAAACTGAAAAAGTACTTCAGTAAAGTACTAGTAAGGCTACTCTTTGGCCAATTTTGTTCAAAAGATTCGTGTCACGTTCCAGGGTGGTAACTAACTTAAATATAAAATTTCAACCTCCTGGTTCTTTTCGTTCGTGAGATATTTTCTTCACACACACAGACAATGTTCCGAAAAAACATTTTTTTTTTGGACTCAGGGGATTTCAAAACGTGTATGTCCATCAAAATCTCGACATCGATTTTTTGACATGAATCTAATACTTTCTCACTATATATTACATATATAGGTAAGAGAAAGTAAAAATACTTTACAGGTTACCCTATTTTTAAGATAGACCAATCAAATGACTAACTTATTAATTTATTTTTCGATTAATTGTTCCCTAAGTTCTTTGCAACACAACAAATCCACAATTTATAAGCAAACGTATAAATTAATAACTGAGCGTGTGAGATTTGCTCTGAGTCGGAGGGAGAATCCAAGCGAGTATGCCTTTTGGGTTGCCTATCTTCCAGCAACCAAACAAATTAATGGAAATTTAAATAATATTATAGACTTTGTGAGTGAGATCCCTTCGAAAAATAATTCTGGCTCTGCTAGCTTTTATTATTTGACCCTCAGAGTCAATCCTAAATCAAAGGTACCAACTTATCAAGAGATGGAAGAAGTGTGTTAAACAAAATTTATTTTGCATATTACAAAAGTCAAATTTCTGAATTGATCAGGATGATCTAGAGAAATAAAATGTGAATTGTCTGAATTAATATAGATAGAATAGATATGTTTGTTTCTATTCCCCGTACAAAGTAAGAAAATCAGACTCCAGCCTTCACCAAATTTTTCTACTACTTATTACTACTACTATTACTTTTTAATTTGGACTTTTTTGTATAGAAACTCTTACGTCCTACTTATGCCTCTACCTCTTTAATACTATTCTAACAATAGTCCAATAAGTTCTATTAATATATAATTTTAATAATCGAATTGGAGGTTTACTACGTTTAATATTGTTGCTGATGGAGGTCCATATTATTAATAAAATATATAATTTAATATTATTAAAATCGATCTAATTCATCTGCAACAATTTTAGGCGTAGGAAACCTCCAATTTGATTATTAATAACTTATTGCACTATTTCGTCTGGATATACATTATCTTTGAGGTAAATTATATTTTTTATTATCATTAAAATCAAGCTCTAAAAATAAAATAAATCTCGAATAGATAAATCAAAAGAAATTTATTCACAATCGATAAGATCATTTTTATACATGTATCAGTAAACTAATAAATTTAATTTATGAATAGGAAGAAAAATTTTTTATTTTTGCTCAGTATTTTGATTCTAAAATAAAATAAAAAAAATTTAAAACCTATTCCAGAATTAATTTCATTTCCAATAATATAAATAAAAATTTGATTTGAATAGTTAACTGTGGAAATATTATTGCAGTTTTGATATAAATACAAATTCGACAAAGCAAAAGATCCTGATTTAATAAGGGTGTCTAAAATTGTATGAAACAAAGCAAATGATACATAAACACTTAAAAGTTTCTTTAGTGAACCCTCCCATGCATATAGGCCTGATTGTAAATATTATCTGCTATGACCATCTTTTGACTCTTTACCTGGACTAAGACAAGACAAGAAAAAAAGACCTTCACTCTTTTCTATTTGCATTTTAAATGGTCATATTGACCATTGATGAATATATTGAAAGGGTGAAGGGTGTCACTTTCTCACGGTCCAAATACGAGAGTCTATATAAATATGAAGTTCAAGGTGATTGAAAAGATGTTTGTACGATTTTAAAGAAGAAATATTATTTTGTAAAAACTGGGTAGATCGTCAGCGAAAATAGATTTATAAAATATGTTAATCAAAGAGCATTTTCACGTGAAACGAATATCTGTTTTTGACTAATAAAAGAGAATTTTTCCTAAAAATCAATAAAATAGATAAGAAATAACAACCTTAGTTCGAAAAAATATGGGGAATGACTTCCCCGAGACTTTCTCGTATATTCTTTTGGAATTACGTCTGGTGTGTGTGTGTGTGTGTGTGTGAACACGATTGCTTAAAAACCAAAGCAGCTAGATCGATGAAATTTGGTATATGCTCCTTACACTAAAATTGTAGATTTCTATCAACTTTTGGAGTAAATACGTCACTTGGAAGTAGTACTTTACCTAATAAGTTTTTTCAAAAATTTTGAAATTTTCAATTTTTTGTAATATGATAAAATACTCAATTTTAAAAAGTTTTTATTGTTTGATATTTTTCCGAAAACTGAAGAGTCTTTGAAATAATCACAGAAGAAAACGACATTTTTCGTAAATTTTGGAAAGAAAAATCAAAACAAAGTCATACAGGTGTCATTAAAAAACATGTGAATATACACAAATGAATTTGTGAAACAAATGAATAGTGGAATTTAAATGCTTCCTTCCACATCAGTAAAATATACTTCAAACGATTTCCACGAAAAATTTCACTGATGTACTTTTTAAAAAGCATAAAAAAAAAGGATTTATGAATTTTAATCAAAATCGATGGAGCGAATTTTGAGAAAATCAAAAAAACTGAAAAAGTACATCAGTAGAGTACTTTAGAGTACTGGTAGGTCTACTAGTACTTTTTGGCCAATTTTGTTCATAAGCAAATTTTCACCCCCTGGGGGCCTAACTCAAATATAAAATATCAACCTCCTACCTCTTTTTGTTCCTGAGATATTTTGTTTACAGATACACAGACTGACAGACTCACAGACAGACAGATAAATTTGCGGGATCCACTTTTTTGGACTCAGAGGACCTCAAAACGTGTATATCCATCAAAATATCAACATCGAATTTTTGACATGACCGGAATACTTTCTATATAATTCATATATAGGGTAATAGAAAGTAATACTCTTTAATTAAGTCTTATATAATGATTAATTTCAGAAGAAGTGACTTAACGTATAATAAGTAGTGAGGAGATCAAGGCAGCCGAAAGCAAATAAAGACAAAATATATTTCTCTTCTACTTTATTTCATACACTTGTCGACGTTTAGGCCGATGTTCTCGTCGACAAAGGTATGAAATAAAGTAGAAGAGAAATATATTTTTCTTTATTTACTTTCAGCTGCTTTGATCTCTTCACTACTCATTTTCTATTTTGATTTCCTAATTTACAATTTTTCTCGGCGAAACTTATTAAGAATAAAACGAAGGGATTTTAAAAGATATTCTGTATGTAAAGAACAATAGGATGTAAAATTCTAAAAAAATTTTTGTATATTAATTAATTTCATACTCTTATTTTGAACTAACATTGTAAGACATAATTAATTATAATTATTTTCTGTAATTAGTTATTACAAAAATACCTATCTTTTTATAATTTCCTTTAGCGATTGTTCCCGTTGTTTATCCACTGGTGGGTTAATAATTGGCGTAAAGGTGGCTTTGATAATCGCTCACTCATTTCCATTAGGGAACAATCGAGCCAAGAGGAGACAATTGATAAGCCGGATCGGAATTATCAGCACCAACCCTGATGGGTGAGAAGGGGAGAGTAGGTGGTTTGAATAGACTCCCTAACAGAAAGGATGATGGGTGGTTTACGAATGGTTTGGGGTGGAAGGGTGAACTACTATCGACCAAGCAAACGCATCCCAGGACGGACAGACAGAGAGACAAGACGCTGCAGAACCGAAACAGCAACGACAGCAACGGTGGCGGTAGCGGTAACGGCAGCCACGCAACCTATAAATAACAGACAGGAGGAGGCCCTTCGTGCCCTGCGCTGCCCTGCTCTACTTTATATCGAATAAATCTCACACACAAGCCATCTAGACAGTCATTTCTCATATCACAACCATTTATTGCAAATTGCAGTTAAAACATTTACATTAATTATAATAAAAGAGAAAAAAAAAGTAATTGTATCTGTTGCAACTTTTAGTTTATAGTCTTTGAAATAAATTTTTTTCTTTGTTTCTTCAATTATATCAAATATTAAAAAAAAAAAAATAGTTTAGTGAAAAGTTAGTGATGTTTTTGAAAAGCAACTTGAAAATTTGTAGGAATGGGAGAAGGTTTTTTTTAGTCTTTTCGGCATCTTAGGCCATATAGACTTTGAAACGATACATATATTATTAACGATATATTAGGGGGTCCAGGCATATTTATTTATATCAAATGATTTAAATAAATTAATCGGACTACCTGGGATCTGAACCCGCAACCTTTTGGCTTCCCGAGTGTTGTCAACAACTTAGCCGTCTCGGTCACAGGAAAGGGGGCAAATTTTTTTTATATAAGCTTATAATTATGTAACTTTACGTTTCAGATCAAAAGGATATTGGAAAAATCTTGTGCGGATATCTATTTAGGTATGTAGCCTTATTTAGCTTATATCTTTGGAACCAATAATGGGATAAGGATAAAACAATTTATAGTCCTGAAAGAGCGTAATAAAGATATTAATTATAGAGAATCGATACGCAGAGGACTCCCAATATTTATTAAGAACCATGATAATGTTATTTCAGCTACAAGTGGGCCAGATCTCTTCAAAATTAGTGGTAATAATAAAGACATTTGTCTCTAACTCTGGATCAAATTGCATAATTTTCAGGGGAACAGCCTGGTGAACAATATGATTGAGAAGGATGTTGATAATAAGACTTGGAGATTGTTACCAGGTCAATTTATTTGGATCATCTCCTCCCAATATATGTCAACGTTTCAAAGTTCTAACAGAACTCGAAACGTTGACAGGAGGCGATCCAAATAAATTGGCCTGATAATCATCTCAGGAGCAAGTTTATTAGTACAAAATTTAAAATTAAATTTTCTTACGATATTCAGGTGACTGGTCCAAACAGCAATTGAAGAACACTGAAACAAAATGAAAAATATAATATAATAAATTATTATGGAAGTAATATATAATCCTAGCTTATTTAAATTTTTAATTTGAAGAAATAACCTTGGATGGCAAGTGAATTAAATTCGCATATGATCTTGTTGGATAAAAAATTTTTAACCTAATTAGACATTGTATGAATACATATCGTATTTATGAGAATATTTATTTAAAAATTATAAAAAAAAAATCTGGAGTGATTGGTCGCACAGCACACAACTTCCTCTTACCTTCGGTAAACGAAAGTTGTGTTCTGTTCTTGTCCTACCAGATTTTTCGAGTCAACATATATTTAGTTTTCGACAGTATGGCACATTTGAATTCAAGATATAAAATTTATAAACATAGAAAAATATTTATATTTTGTTACCAATGTAACCAGTTCTCCTATCTCTCCTATCATGTACAAATAATATTAATTATTGGGGTCCAGGAATTCTTATTTAAGCCATTTGGTATCCAAATGGATTAAATAAAATCCTCGGATTGCCTGGGATCGACCCCTGTATAGAAGGGAGGCTCGCTACCAACTATACCAATCCTGAGAGCGAATATATATTTTAAAGAGCATCTAAAAAATAATTGATTTTTGAATTTCAATCAAAATGTTGTAGCGAACTTTGAGGAAGTCGAAAAAAGTGAAAAAGTACGTCAATAAAGTACTAGAACGCTTCGGCCGATTTTGTTCAAAATCTTATTTTCAAGCCTCATGGGGGTGCCTAATTTAAATATAAAATTTCAACTTTTTAGCTCAATTCCTTCATGCTTAAAATTGAACATGGACACCCAGACAGACCATATTGTGAAAATCTCTTTTTTGGATTCAGGGGACCTCAAAACGTGAAGATCCATCAAAATCTCGACATCGAATTTTTGACATGAATTCAATACTTTCTCTCTATATATATTAACATATATAGAGGTAAGAGAAAGTAAAAATTTTTAGACTATATTTTCTCTATTTTATAATTTTGAAGAAATTGATTAAAGAAGGAAAAAAAATTGAGAGGTGAGGGAATAACTCTTAAAAAGTGGTGGTACTAGATGATCAATTTTATTCAAAATATTTGTGTTTAAGAAATGTGTGGCAAATGTGTTTTTTTTTTTTTTTTTTTTGATATTCATTAAATAAGAAAGAGAAGATAAAAGCAATACCAAAGAAGAAAGATGTATTCCATTCATTTTTTTTAGTTTTACACACTATTCTTTTAAATTATAATTAAATGCTTTTTTTAATAAGAATAAATAGGTCCAAAAAAATGAGAGTGATATTTCACAATTAAAAATATCGTTTAACCTAAATTATCTTTTTTTTTTTTTTTTTTTAATAAAAAGCTTGAATTAATTTTGATCTTTATTAATTAATAAAATACAAATAAAAGTCAAAGAATGTTCCTCTTGTTTTAAAGTTTCTTTACTCTTTTCGGCATCTTAGGCCATAGACTTTTTACGGTAAGTTAAATAAATATCAGGCAAAAAATTCCATTAAAATTCTTTCAATTGTTTACTCTTCTTTCACCTATATATGTGCATATATATTAAGAGTAAGTATTGGTTCATGTTAAAAATTCGATGTCGAGACTTTGATGGAAATACATGTTTTAAGTTTTGAGTGGTTTTCCGTCTGTCTATCTGCGTATCTGTCTGTGAACAAAATATCTCAAGAATCTAGGAGATTAAAATTTTATATTTAAGGAATTTTCTAACTGATATTTATATAACTTACCCTGAAACGTAACATGAAACTTTTGAACAAAATCGGCCAAAAATTACTAGTACTTTACTGATGTTATTTTTTTCAGTTTTTTTTTTGCTTTTCTCTAAATATGCTTCAAATATGCTTAAAATTCATAAATCAATTATTCTTTAGATGCTCTTTAAAATGTATATTCTCATTTTTCTCTTGAAATCTTTTGAAGCACACTTTACTCTTGTACTTCATAGGTGTGCATTTTTGTTTATATATTTTATATCTTGAATTCAAATGAACCGAATTGTCGGAAACTAAATCTATGTCGACACAGAAAATCTGGTATGACAAGCACAGAACACAACTTTCAATTGCCGAAGGTAAGAGAAAGTTGTGTGCTGTGCGACCAGTGACACCAGATTTTTAGATTATAACAGGATAAGAGCAGATTCTAACAGCGAGCTTATCTCGCGCCCTGGGCACAATACCTTTTTACCGCCCCCCCTCTCCCCATTCAAAAACCATATAATATTATATGTAAAATATACAAAATTATTATATAACATTACATTGGCACTAAATTTAAAATATATTTTCCAGAAATCAATTATAATAAAAATAAAAATTATCCAGCAATTTTTTGTTTTGCGGACCATTTCGCGCCCCGATATGAGTAGCGCCCGGGGCATAATGACCACCCTCCCCTCGATACGCCAGTGGATTCTAATTAACCCCGATATTTTTATTTTCATCGTTTTCAAATTTACAATTAAAAAAAAATTTTTATGAGTTTTATTTGTCAAATAATAAAAGGACTCCGATCTCGGTTTTTGAATATTAAATATCTAATACAATTGTAAAGGAAATCTTAAAAAAAAAAATTTGTTAAACAAATTTAATTATTTAAAAATAAATGCTCGCTAAAGAGCAAGAATAAATTTCAAACGATATTTCGCGGGGTCTCAATTAGGTGGGCAATTGTGCTCTAGTGGAATAGCAATGGAATGTCGCTCCATTAGCCGAAAGAGAGGAGAGAGTTTCGAGTTTGGGACAGGGAGGCCGTTGAATGCACCGATTCAATTATTGGGCTGTGACAGACAGACAGACAGACGGGGGCAAAAGAAGGGACCAGAGGGGGGGAGGGGTGGCATTATGGGCCGATAGAACGCCCAAACGCCGTCACCAAGATTGATCGTCGGATTCCTGCTGCAAACTTGCTTTGCGCCCCCCCCCCCCAATACAGCCTCCTCACTAAGCACACGCACCAATGGACCGCGACCCCTCTCTCTCTCTCTCTCTTTCAACGATCTCCGCTGATCCGCCTCTTCGCCAATTATATTGATGATTTTTACTCCTTTTTAATTAAACATTCCAAATTTAATTCTTAAAAACCCCATGTAATAAGAAGGAAAATTTTTTTTATTTTATGAATTTCAAACAAATGAATAATCTTCAAGGATTCAGATCATTCATAGGTTCCAAAACTAAAAGAATAATGATTCAATGGAAATTTTATAAGTACAACTCAAAGATGGAATAATCGGTAAATGCAATTTTTGAATGAAAAAAAAAGATAGATTTTTAAAATATACTTTACAAAAAAAAATTGAGTCTGAGACATTTGGGTTGGTTAGAATTTTTGCCAAATACAGTGCTTATAGTTTTTAGTATTATGTGGTCTACTGATATGAAATGAATAAATATAGACCAGAAAAAATAAGGGAATTTAAGAAAATAAGTTGACTGTGATCGAGATAAAAGAAAAGAAAAGAAATTGTAGATGTATTAGAAAACAAAGTTGAAAATTTAGAAGGGAAATTTGTTCTTCAATTCTCTCATTTAAAAAAAGTTTATTTATTATAAAAACGAGTAGAACCTCCCCCCACGTTTCAGGGGCGGCTATATATTATCTTTATAAATATTTCAGCCCATTTTTGGTACATAGTAGGCCTAAATTTCGTTAAATTAACAAAAATCAATAAAATATTTAATAACTATCTGCATACTTTTAATGGGTGGCAGGGCCAGATCTAGGGAGGGGCAGTGGGTGCATGTTCCCCGGGCGGCAGATATCAGGGGGCGGCAATTAAAGAAAGATTTACTAAAATATGGGGATTGACTTCCCCGAGACTTTCTCGTATATTCTTTTGGAATTACGTCTGGGTGTATGTGTAAACACGATTGCTTAAAAACCAAAGCAGCTAGATCGATGAAATTTGGTATATGCTCCTTACACTAAAATTGTAGATTTCTATCAACTTTTGGAGTAAATAAGTCACTTGGAAGTAGTACTTTACTTAAAAAGTTTTTTCAAAAATTTTGAAATTTTCAATTTTTTTTGTTATATTATAATAAAATACTCTATTTTAAAAAGTTTTTATTCTTTGACATTTTTTTCGAAAACTGAATAGTTTTTGAAATAATCAAAGAAGAAATAGAAAATTTTCGTTAATTTTGATAAAAAATCAAAACAAAATCATACAGGTGTCATTAAAAAAAGGGTAAATATAAACAAATTCATTTGTTTCACAAATTCATTTGTTTATATTTACCCCTTTTTAATGACACCTGTATGATTTTGTTTTTGATTTTTTTATCAAAATTAACGAAAATTTTCTATTTCTTCTTTTGATTATTTCAAAAACTATTCAGTTTTCGAAAAAATGGCAAAGAATAAAAACTTTTTAAAATAGAGTATTTTATTATAATATAACAAAAAAATTGAAAATTTCAAAATTTTGAAAAAACTTTTTAAGTAAAGTACTACTTCCAAGTGACGTATTTACTCCAAAAGTTGATAGAAATCTACAATTTTAGTGTAAGGAGCATATACCAAATTTCATCGATCTAGCTGCTTTGGTTTTTTAGCAATCGTGTTCCCACACACACACACACACACACACACACACACACACACACACACACACACACACACACAGACAGACATAATGCCAAAAATGGTTTTTTTGGACTCAGGGAGGTCTAAAACGTGGAGAAACATCAAAATCTCGAAGTCGAATTTTTTTACGATTACATAACTTTCTCTATACGAGAAAGTAAAAAAAGGTAAAATGATATGAATTTTGAATAGGAAATTTTAAGGAGGGGGGCGGCAAATTAAATTGTGCCCCCCTAAAAAAATCTCCTAGTTCCGGCCCTGATGGGTGGTGTGAGTGTGAATGAGAAAATGTATGAATGTTTTTATAAAAAAAAAAAATGAGTGATTTCTTGAAAATTCAAAATAAGAGCCACTTCAAAGCAAATTTACTATCATTATTTTTTTTTTTATTACTAAGGTATTATTAGGCCATCCCTTTCCACACAATAAATACAATAATATCAAATATAGCTTTAAAACAAATACAATAAAAGAAAATATTAAAACAATCAAACTTTCTATTAAAATTTATTTTTCTTTATTTATCTAATTGTTAGGGCAAAACTGGTGATATTTTTGGAATCAGCGCTACCCATATACTCAAGATTAGCTCATAATACCCCGGAAAAAAATTCACTGTTGAACAGTGTTATTTATCAAACAGTTTTATTAAGATATCTTAATGAATTTTAAAATTTATTTTGATGATAATGTGTTTACTATATTTTATTTTTTAAATTCTTTTAAATATTTGTTACGCGCCCGGATCTCTGCACCCCTTGACCTGCTGCGCCCCCCTCCCCGCGAGGGGTCTGCGGAGGTGTTATTTACGCCCATGGTGGAAGATCAGGAATTGGATTTGTTATTTTCAATACAGGGGCCTATGTTTATATATAAGATATTATTTATAATAGCAAGCAAAATTAAAATATTCTCATTCTAAGATGGTAACCAAATTTTTTTTCTATTATCATCCATAATAGGATAGAAGAGAGTAAGTGAAAATTTGCATAAGTCTAAGGGATCTTGAAAATGGCCTTGGGAAATGAGAAATAATTTTTCCCCTCTTTGGGAATGAAATTTCTGACGATGATTAAATGATTCAGGTTGGGGAAAACAGGTACAAAATGAAGAGAATGTGGAACCGGGTCCAGGGAAGGTCTCTTAAAAACACATTATAATAAATTGAGGATACTTAATATTCGAATTTCGAGAAAATAATATTAACCCAGAGCAAAAATATAGGACTGTAGTACATGTATAAAATAGATGAATTAGTATTGTAATTGTTATGTATAAAAATGAGTGTCAAAGGAAAATCAAAAGCCCTTGGGCCTTGGTGTAGTGGCTAGCGTGCAGGCCATTGATACTAAGGGTCGCGGGTTCTCATCCCGTCCCAGACGACAAAATTTATTTCAATTGAATTGGATACCAAACAATTTAAATAAATAGGGACAGGGTCTAAATGGCCATATGCCGAAAATAACCTTAATTTAAAAAAAATGACAATCAAGTTAAGTTTACAGTTAAATAGGCAAGTCTATGGTTAGGTAAAGAGGAACAGTCACCAGATCTTTGTGATTAAACAACGTCAAACTTCTCTTTGTCTGGGATCCGAACCCTCCTCAGTTAATACAATTGAAAATTTCAAATAAGAACCTATTTTAAGTAAATAAATATATTTTTTATATTTATAGGTTGATTTAGTTGAAAAGTACTCTCTTATGCAGGAGTCAGAGTTTCATTTCTATCTCAAAAATTTATTTCAATTATTTTATTTATTTTAGTAAGGATGTAGCATGCCATGTTATAGATGAGGATTTGTGTTTGTTTGGCTACCAAACAAGTGAAATAAAAAGGACATGATATAAATGGCCTCAGTTGCTAAAAAGCGTACTAGCTGCACTCACTTATTTAAATTTTATCAGTCGGCTTCTGAAGTCATTTTTGGTGAAGAAAAAAATATTTCAACCATTCTTAATTTTCTCGACAACCCCCTAAATTAATGATTTAAATTTAAATTATGTATGCGCATAATATTATTCAGAAATTATGTATGCATCAATTTGTGTCTAATCGCAAAGATATTGGTGAAAAATTAAAAACCAGAGAGCCTTTTAGTTTCTGAATTGTTTATATTTAGTTTAAATTTATCTTGATATAAATAAAATATATTTAAAATCTTTGTTCAATTAAAAAATTAATATATTTTATAGCTTACTTTGTTTTTTTTTTTATTTGAGTTTAAATTGGGAAACAATGCATAACGGCAAATTGATGAACTACAAGTTCATTAGAAAGTGGATAGATGGCAGCAGCACGGCGCTTCACGATTATTCGGCCATCATACATCAAAAGAGGGAGGTATTTTGGTGGGGTGAATATTTGGTGACATGGGGCGGGGCTTTACTATGATGATTTCAAGAGGGGAAATAGGGAAGATGGCTGCTACGATGCTAGTGCCACCAAGAGAACATTTTCTGAACTCTTTGACCAAACAAGAGGTAAATTTTAAAAATCTGGTGAAACTGACCGCACGGCACAACTTTTGAATACCGAAGGTAAGAGATAGTTAAGTGATGAGCTGTCAAGCAGTGTTTATCCGCATATATTTAGGTCGATTACTAGATCAGAATCCATAGATTTAGTTGCTCTTTAAAATATATTCTCATTTTAAATCTGGTGTAACAACCACAGAACACAACTTTAAATTTTCGAATGTAAAAAATAAAGTTGTGTGTTGGACGATCAGTCATATCAGATTTTTTTAAGGTCTTTTTCGTCATGGGAGATCATTTAGACCTCATTCCTAATCATTTCAAGTGATTAGTAGCCAATTCAACTAAAATAAATTTTGTCCCATGAGGCGGGATGAGAACAAAGGGCGGATACAAGCAGGGGCGCCGGAAGGAATTTGAATCAGGGTGGGGGCAAAAATTTTTTTTTAGAAAATTAAAATAATTTAATATGTTTAAATAGTATAAAACAAAAACAAATCTATAAAACTTTAAAAATTTTGAATAAAATCACAATTTTAATAAAATTAAAATTTTAAAAAATTTGGTAGTGATTTTTCAAAAATTTTTGGAAAAAAATGAATTTTTTACTCTTTTAATTTTTTTAATTTAGAAGATTTTATTTTTCAAAAGTAAAAATATATCATTTTTAAAAATAAATGAAATAAAAAGAAATTTTGCCCCCCTCTGTCCCCCCCTGTAGGATGCCAGGGGGGGCAATGTACCCTTGCCCCCCCCCCAGTTCCGGCGCCTATGGATACAAGGGAGGGGTAAAGGGGGTAATTACCCCTCTCCCCCGAGATTAAAAAAAAATATTTTTTTTGTAAAATTTTAAAAATTAATACTTAAAAATTTGATTTGTATTTATATTCTGGCAAACAAGTACAGAATGTGCCTTCAAATTACCGAAATTAAGAAAAAATTGTGTGCTGTGCGACCAGTCACTCCAGATCCCCCCCCCCCGAGAAACTCCTCTGGATCCGCCCTTGATGAGAACACCTCTGGAACACCTGTCCTCTAGCACTAGAAGCAATTACTAGGTAAGAGAAAGTTGTGCACCGTGCTGGCCACACCAGATTTTTTGTGTCGAGATATACAATATTTAGTTTCCCATAGCAATGGGCGTAACTAGAGAATTTGGCTGGAGGGGGGGGGGCATGGGACCAGCCATCCTCGCTGGGGGGGAGGGGTACCAACTATTCTCCGGGTGGCCTGCAAAGCCCCATATTTTTTCAATTTTTCTTGGGGCAGAGAGCTTTCTGGGGGACCACAAGCCTTCTGGGCCCCCCCCGGTACCCCTAGTTACGCCCATGCCCATAGCCCCTTAGTTTCAACTTTATACTTGATCACTTGCATTTTTTTTTTTTTTTTTTTTAACACACTTTTTTCTCATTCACTCTCACATTCACACGGTCTTTTCGGCAACTTAGGCCATTTAAGACTTTTACGATAACCGTTATTTAATAAAATATATTTATTTGGGGTCCAGGCATTCTTATTTAAGCCATTTGGTATCCAAATGGCTTAAATAAAATCATCGGACTACCTGGGGTCCGAACCCGCGACGTTTGTTATACGAGGTTAGCACGCTAACCTCTACGCCAAGCCCCGAGGGCCACTTGCATTTCATAAGTAATAAAAATTAGAAGTGATTTATCAAAATTTTAAAAATTCGTAATTACAACAAGGTTGATTTTAACACATTTCAAAAGCTTAATTTATCTATTTTAATTGTGCATATTCGATCCTTTTCTAGGAAACAATTAAAGACAGAAATTTTTGTCTTTAATTGTTTCCTGGAAAAATCTATTAATAAAATAAAATAAAAAGACAAAATTTCAACCTCCAAACTCATTTCCTTCATGGTTAAAAATGTCCACACACACACACACACACACAGACCAATTTGCGGGACCCACTTTTTTGGACTCAGGGGACCTCAAAACATGTATATCCATCAAAATCTCGACATCGAATTTCCGACATGATCGCAATACTTTCTCTCTCTATATATTTCATATATAGGGTAAGAGAAAGTAATAATAATATTTTAACTCTAAATTTAAACAAATTAAAAAAAAAAAAAAACATGGCCTATAAACTATTCCTGTGAATATAAAAAAAAAAATTCAATTTACCTTGGAGATGATTATTCTTGAGCTCGAGTTATTGGTTTATCCTGATGATGAGCACAATTATCACATTAAAATAATCACTATCACATAATTATAACACATAATACACTATTACTTTGGACTTATAACACAATATTACAAATAAATACAAGACAAGTAAATGCGAACTAAGATTTCGTGATGATACGCGCCCAAATCCCGCGTTCACTAATCTCAAAGAGTATAGAATCATAAGAGTGCGTTCACTTTGTATCATTTTATTTCTTTTTTCTTTATCATATTTTTTTTTTTTTAACACTTAAAGTACATTCGTAATTGTTTATAAAATATAAAATAATAGTCAACCAACAAATAAATTTATATTTTATAAAAATGGGATGAAAAATCAAAAAATGTGATAATTTTTATACTCTTTGAAAATAATATTTATTTATTTAAAATTATAATCTAGGAATAAAAAGCGGTGAAAGCAAGCTGCCCGGTTGGAGAAGAGGTAATGAACAATTTTAAAAAAATTTTAATCTTGAATAATATTTTGATGAATGGTATTTTGAAAAGAGTGGTTTGCTCTTTCCCTCCCTTTGTCCTTCTGAAGTTAGTAGCGTTCTCAAGCGGCAACGCTGGAACTATTCTTTGAGGAACAAACTCAGACCAACTTAACAACATAAATGGCCACTTGATGATACTTAGCAAAGAGAAAAGAAGATATTTGACACAATATTATTTACAACTTTTTAAGGTATTTATTCTATTGCATTTATAAATTTTATACCTTTAACGTGTGATCCCATTAAAAAGATCAATATTTGTTGTTCTATATGACAATGTTTTATTTGAAATCATCATTTCCAGTTAACCGCAAACCGGCTGACATTAAATCTACTTCCATCTTTTGGATTCTGCTTAGCTGAAAGGAAGAATCTTGATTTTCATTATTTTTTTTATTTGTTTAAGGGATTTTTCGCATCCGAGCCTGTTAATTGATTGGTATTCAATTCAAATGAAATAAATTTCTTCACCTGGGACGCGCTGCGAACAGAACCATCATCGTTTGGCAACAAGCTAATACTCTTTCTCGGCTTGAAGATGCTAAAAGGTAATAAACAATTCAATAACAAAAATCAATAATATTAAAATATTTTTTAGGGCGGCCATTCACGATCGCTCCATCCGTCCAAAATAAACAAAAATGGAGCGATGTCACTCCAAAAACTGACCGTCAGTTGGGAAAACAAATGAATATCGTGTAGTGAATGGATGACATCCATTTGGAGCGATCGTGAATGGTCGCCCTTAAAAGTGCTGGGTTAAAAAAAAGGAAAAAGAGGACAAAGGACTATTTGAGATGCATACTCGAAAGAGGCTGAGGAGGTC
Organism: Euborellia annulipes; assembly: GCA_023213315.1. Taxonomy (NCBI): domain Eukaryota; kingdom Metazoa; phylum Arthropoda; class Insecta; order Dermaptera; family Anisolabididae; genus Euborellia; species Euborellia annulipes. The sequence continues at coordinate 29,345 of JAKCPI010020806.1, forward strand.
AAAGGCATTCAGGCTAAGGGGATCGGATGTTGAAATATATTTAGTTTCCGCCGATATATTTTTTTTTTTCAAACACTCACATTTTTTTCTCATTCACACTCACACTCACACACACATTCACGGTCTTATCAGCAACGATAATCTGACATTATGTGAGCAACGATAATCGTTATTTGAATATATATAGTATTTGAGGTCCATACATTCTTATTTAAGCCATTTAGTATCCAAATAGCTTAAATAAAATCATCGCACCAGCCGATATTAGAATTCAAGAAGTAAAATTTATAAATTTGGATACCAAATGGCTTAAATAAGAATGCCTGGACCCCCAATTGATACATTTACAAATAACGGGTATCGTTTAATATCTTAAATGGCCTAAGTTGTCGAAAAGACTGTGTATGGGTGTTTGAATGTGAGGGGGAGTGGGAAAAAAGTGTGAGTGTTTAAAAAAAAAAAATTATAAACATGGGAAAATATTTATATTTTGTTACCATGGCAATCATTTCTCCTATCTTAGGTTGAAGTACAAGAGTAAAGTGTACTTCAAACAATTTTCAGGGCAAAATGAGAATATACATTTTAAAGAGCATCTAAAAAATAGTTGATTTATGAATTTTAATCAAAATCTTTAGAGCGAATTTTGAGAAAATCAAAAAAAAAACTGAAAAAGTATATCAGTAAAGTACTAGTATTCTTTGGCCTCTTCGTGTCAGGGGGGTGCCTAACTTAAATAGAAAATTTCATCCTCGTAGCTCAATTCCTTCATGCTTAAAATTGAACACATATGCACACCCACACACAGACAGACAGACCATGTTGCGAAAACCACTTTTTTGGACTCAGGGGACCTCAAAACGTGTATATTCATAAAAATCTCGACATCGAATTTTCGACATGAATCCAATACTTTCTCTCTATATATAATCATATATAGGTAAGAGAAAGTAAAAAGGAACACTTGCTGTCATATCAGGGGTTGTAGTTAAATTTTATTTATTATCATATAAATTTCCAATTGATCATTTCAAAATAATTTTTAAAAAATGTAATTTTTAGACAAGCATTGTTAAAACCTATACTTGAGATCTTTATAACAACTTTGTAACAAGTGATTATTTCTAAATTTTTTTTTTTAATATCGATAAAAGTAATTACTTCTTTTCTTGCCTTAGTTTCTCTCTCCAGGTACAACTATCCAAACTACGTAAAAAAGATCTAAACGAAAATAAGAACACGAAGATCCGGAACACAGCCTGGGGCTTTTGAAGTATGTAAGAAAACATTGTTTGTTCTACCAACTTGTGGACGTCTATATACCTACGAGATGTAGTCTCTTGACAAAAATTATTGAATAAAAGAAAATGGATTCATTCTCAAAAATCTCTACATTCACAAAGTTTAAAGGTGTGTTAACTCATACTTAACAAAACATTACATAAATAAATATGATTATACCAATTATTTTATTCAAAAGCAACTTCTGGTTTAGTTTATGTCTCAGATCACTCAAACAAATTGTATCCATTATCATCTCTATTCTTTTAACATTAATATCTTTATACTCTAATTTTTTAAAATTTATTTATTATTTTCTGCATCTGGTGTTCTATAGATCCCGGTCTTATCTATATCAATTGATTGATATCAAATCAATCAATAGAAATAGATAGAAGGTAAATTGTTTGCAAGGGACTGAAAGCGAACTCCCAACCTCAAGAACATTTATTTTAACAACTTGACAGGGGACTCCATATCAAAAATTGACTGGAACGATAACTTGAATAATATCAATATACATTTCTTTTCTATTCATTTTATCCTCTCTCCAAGTTCTTAAAGATAGATACGGATCGAGAGATAGGCATAGAAGAAAACAAGCCGTCATCCGAAGATAAGGGTTGAATAGGGGTTGAACAGTGCTAATTCTTCAGGTAACTCGTGATCACCAACCAACCACACACTTTGTGCACTCTCGAAAAAATAATATTTTTATTCTTTTTGTTTTAAGCAGAATTTATGATTTTTATTTAATTATCTTTTTCTTTAGGCTTCAGAAGCAAATAATTATCATTTTAGATAGTTATATCTTATTAAATATAGGGAAAACTCTAAAGCCACTCACACCAACGGGCACAGTCAGATCAGATCACGGTCAGAGACAGTCAAGTCAAGATCGCTGCCTCTGGATCTCAATGAGAGTGTTCTCACTGGCGGGCACGGTACGGGCACAGTCAGATCAAGACCGGCGGTCTGCCCGCTAGATCGCCTTCCCGGCGATCACGACTGTGCCCGTACCATGCCCGTTTCTAAAATCACAGTGTGACATGCGGAAATATTGGTAGAACTTGGTTTCATCGTCAACCAGATGTGGAAATAATTTTACAAACTCTCCTTCTTCCCTCCTTTAGCTATATAATGTACCCAAAAGCGTCTTTGAGATCGCGATTTATTAATATTCTGTTCCTCCTCTAAAATTAAAGCAATTTTTAATAGAGTCAATTTTCTAAATGGCATTGTAGCAGTCAAGTGCTCATGATAGTGAATGATGGAGATAGGCAGTATCTGTTCGCACTGATTCATAGGGACAGACTGCCTGCAATCTGCCCGCGCTGTGTGAATTGCTTGCCCGTGACTGGACGGTGATCTGACCGTGACCTGTTCTGACTGTGCCCGTTGGTGTGAATCCGCCTTTAGAAGAGTATGTTTGGATTATTTTTCAAATAAGAATAATTATATATAATAGTACATCTAATATAGTACAGGGCAAGCAAGGCCTAATAAAGAGCGATTTTTAAAAGGCTGTTGAGTAAAAACACTTCGTTAAAAAAATTTTTTATATCATAATCTTAAAATACATGAAAAAGCATTTTCTGCATTAGTAAAACATCGATTATTTTTTGAAGATAACTCCTGTAAGATGGCTTAAGTTCGTACCAGCTACGTCGTGCATTCCGCAACAACTTCAACATTTATCGGGATCGGCCGGTTCCATCTGCCTGTCCGATTAAAAAGTGGGTTGAGAACTTTGAAGAAACGGCGTCAACGACAAAGAAGAAAAATGTGAGACCAAAAACTATGCGCACACCTGAAAACATCGAACGTGTAAGAATTGCCATTGGGAGAAGACCTCGTCAGCACAGCGCTACACTTGGCAATTTCAAACGGACGCCATTATACCGGAGTTATCTTCTAAAAATAACAGATATTTTACTATTCCAGTAAATGCTTTTTTCATGTATTTTAAGATTTTGATATATAAAAAAAATTTTATCCAAGTGTTTTTACTCAACAGCCTTTTAAAAATCGCTCTTTATTTTACCTCACCTTTCAACCACCATGGGGATCTTATTCATATATTAATACATTTAAAAGTTATAAATATAATAGACTATACGTCTCTTTTTTTTAACATAATTATTTATAATTTATTTTGTTCTTTTCCAACAGCAGCAACTATCCAGGGATAAAATACCTCCGAACTCGGTCGAATCCACCATTCAAGTCTTTAGAGCTAAATGACAAATAGAAGAGCTCGATATTCTTCAACAAATTACGAGTATACATCCAGTAGTAAAAATCTAGTCTTCACAACGAATATCAAATAACAGCAATAACCTGGAGAAAAAATTAAAATTCTTCCAGATAAATATAATTGAAAGTAAGTTACCTATATATGTGATGCGGAAAGTGAAAAGGGACCTCTTGTCGGCGAAGTAAAATTATCGGTACGGGCATTTTAGTCGAATTAGGTCAAAAATTTCGATTTTTGGGTTTCGATTGAATACAATCCTTCAATATTTCCTAGGTATTCGGTAATTTTAGAGATGAGAATCCGATAAATATTAGAAAATAATCGATTTTGTAAGCTTAAATATAGTAAATAAATAGTTTTCATTGGGTTTAAGTCCATTTTTCTCAAAATCCCGTTTTTTATATCTCTAAAGGATCCATGTTATGCGATGGATAATTTGGGATTAAAGTGTCTATCGAACTGGTACTGAAAAAAATATAGCTATATTTAAAGACCTATAATTTTTCTCTTAAAATTATTATAATTTATTTAAAAATGATTAATATGAATGGTAAATGACAATTAATTAATTTAATTAACAATTAACAGCCTATTACTCTTTTGATTATACGAATTTCATCATTCTTAATAAAGAGACGACACTTCTTTTCATCCTTTACTTTCCAGACTGTTACTAATAAACACAATCTTAATTAATTTCCCCGTTAATTCTTTAACTTCCTTCATATTGTTTACTCTACTATCCTTCTCTCATTAAATTACAAAAAATTAAAAATAAATATAATAGTTTTTCTCTTATTCATTTTAATTTCCCTTCCGGATATAAAAAAATACTAATTACTAGCAGAACGGACTGCTTTAAAAAATTAATACTTAGAATTCTACTAGAAATTATTTTCTCCCATTATCATATCTAATATAATAGATGGAGAAAGTATTATATTGTTTATAATAAATATACATATGAGATAAATAAAGAAAATAAAAAATAAAACAACGGGGTAAAGCAAGAGGCCCACTTGACCTGACAACGAAATTAATTTTATTTAGCCCATTTGTTTCACCAAGATTGGGAGATTTCTAACAAAATTGACATGTTCTTTTATAAATCCCATTCAGGTCTATTCTCTAAAAACAGACATTACAATTTAACATCATAAATTGGGTGTTAAAAAGTAAAGTAATAGCATCAGCGGTTTCCAAACTTTATGCTAATACGTCTCCCATAAAAATATTTAATCATATGGCGCCCCCCCCCCCCCTATTATATAAAATAATACAAACAAAAATTTTTATTTCAAAAAAATATAAATTTATATAAAAATGTTTTTTTAATTTACTTTATTTATAAACTTAAGCAATAATTTGGAAAATTACTCGCTGTGGCCAATATTCGCGCCTCCCCTTAGACTAGTCCGCGCCTCCTTAGGGAGGCGAGCCTCTCAGTTTAGAAAACGCTGCTCTAAACCAAGTTTTAACAGCGACGTTAACATTTTATTTTTTAGGACCAGTTGTTAAAGATTCAAATGAAGATAGCTGTTTTCTGCTTGTTTGTGTTTTTAGACCCCTCGATAACCTCACGGGGATGCTCATTACTAACTTAATTTGTTATTTTAAATCTAGTAAGCCTATCTAATACACCTGCGTTAAAAAATGCTATTCTCTATACAAAGTTTTAACAGCGACGTTAACATGTTTATTTTATTTAAAAGCTGTCAAAATCAAAACCTTTCTTTTTAGGCATTTTTATGCATTAAATACGGCGTTAAAATATTAAAGGCTCCTCCTAAACATGACATTAATTTTTAACACTATTGACTAAATATTAACGTTTTGGAGTTAAAGTTTTTGCTTACAAAATTGCAATTTGAAGCAAGGAAGTGTTAAAATGACGCCGTTTATAGATATTAAAAGTGAACGTTTTGCTTAGAGAATAGATCTGATTAGATGATAAACATTCTATAGAGTACACTTATATAGAGATGTTTCAACAATAATTGCCTAAACTAAATTTCTCATCTGTGACAACCTCAATTCAATTCAATTGAGATTGTCACAGATGTAACAACCTTTATAATCTTAGCTGAATTGTACCTGAAGAAGGCCACAGAATGATTGGCCGAAACGTTGTAATTTTCACAAATCAACCACAGTTAAACCGAAAATCTAATTCTTTTACTAATGATAACAACTGTGAAAGCCTAAACTCCAAAATTGTCGTCTTTATGTTTGTTAACTTATATAAATCTTCTAATATATGGACCGTTTATTTTGAAAGTGGTGTAAGTCCATTTTCTATTGTTTCGAGAAAATGAAAGGTTAACATATCTGTTTATTAAAAAATCTATTTACCGACCAATTTTCAAATGTACAAATCATAGGAATTTTTTAAGAAATTTACCACTAGCTAGTTATACATAGAAAATTTACATTAATTTAAGCATAAATTATGTGATATCTCATTTTTTTAAAAAATGAACTTACACCACTTTCGAAATAAAAGGTCCATATTATAATATTTCAAAAATCTAAATTTATTTATTTATAATTTTTGCATCTCTTGTCAGAAATACCTACACACACATTCATATAATATACACAAAGGACAAGAGACCTCTCAAACATGCCCCACGAAACCTTGCGCTACTCCACCTAATGATGTTAAAACTCTAATCTTCCTTTTCTTTTTGTAGAGACTAATTATTTAGAAGATATTACTGAATGGAAGAAAAAACAACGAAGGAAGCATTGCAATTACTACATGATTTACCAGTAAATACACAAGAGGAATTCATAAAATAAATATATATATTATTAGGGCTGAAGAAATGACCTATTCCTTTGACAACTAATATATACACAGTCCTGGTGAGTTGAAACTATTATATTATAATAAAAATTGAAAGGAACTTATGAAAGGAAAATAAAAACATTTATTTTATTAGGATTTTTTTATTAGTTTAAAGTAAAAAGAAAACAATGATAAACAATTAAGTCTTATTAGAATGATAATTTTATAAATTGTGTGATGAAGAAATGATGAAGCTGTTGATACTGTTATTGCATCATCGTCTGCTCTTTTCTTTAATGATGACCTAACGAGATACTGCCATGGCCTATTGACGATCCACCGCTTCCTCCATGTCCAAGGGAGATTGAACCGCCGCCATGTCCAAATGATCCGCCGCCTCCGTGACCATAAGAAGATCCACCTCCATGCCCAAGGGAGATAACACTGACCCCATGTCCAGAGGAGATGCCGCCTCCTCCATGTCCAAGGGAAATACCGCTACTTCCATGTCCAGAGGAGATACCGCCTCCATGTCCTAAAGAGATACCGCTGCCTCCATGTCCATAGGAGATGCTGCTTCCTCCATGTCCAAGGGAAAGTCCACTGCTACCTCCATGCCCTAAGGAAATACCGCTACTTCCATGTCCAGAGGAGATACCGCCTCCATGTCCTAAAGAGATACCGCTGCCTCCATGTCCATAGGAGATGCTGCTTCCTCCATGACCAAGGGAAAGCCCACTGCTACCTCCATGTCCTAAGGAGATGCCACTGCCTCCATGTCCTAAGGAGATACCACTACCTCCATGTCCATAGGAAGAACTGCCTCCTCCATGGCCAAAGGAAAGTCCACTTCCTCCATGTCCACCCCCATGTCCTCCTCCAATGGAGATGGTTTTGATGATAACGGCGCCAGAGGATCCATGTCCACCGCCAAAGCCAGACGAACCATGTCCACCGCCAAACCCGGAAGATCCATGTCCTCCGCCAAAGCCAGACGAACCATGTCCACCGCCAAAGCCAGATGAACCATGTCCACCACCAAATCCGGAAGATCCATGTCCTCCGCCTAAGCCATGGAGCAGACCTCGTTTCTCTTTGATAGTCGAGGAAGAAGATTGGTCATCGCTGGCTTGCACCAACGCCACGAAGACACATACAACAACCTAGAAAAGAAAGAAGGAATTAATACGTGTCTTTAAGATTATCTTGCATCTCGCTAATTATTATTATTTATTCAATTTCATAAGGTGTAACTAATTAATATTAGAGATTATATCTTCATCATTCTTAATAAAAAAAAGGTGTGATTTTGGAGCGTTAACGATTAGTATATTTCAAAAGTTTTTAATAAAAATCAGGTGTGACTGGTGCCTATCACACCAGATTTTTTGTGTCGAGATATATTTAGTTTCCGCCGATATATATTTTTTTTTCACACTCACACTTCTTTCTCATTCACACTCACACTCACACACACATTCACACAGTCTTTTCGGCAACTTAGGCCATTTAAGACTTTGACGATAACCGTTATTATTTATAATATCTATTGAGGGTCCAGGCATTTCTATTTAAGCCATTTGGTATCCAAATGGCTTAAATAAAATCATCGGACTGCCTGTGGTTCCAACCCGCGACGTATAGAAGGTAGCGCCGATATATTAGAGTTCAAGATTTAAAATTTATAAGCATGGGAATATTTATATTTTGTTACCATGACAAACCATTTCTTCTCATCAAAAAAATAATTGATTTATTAATTTTAAACAAAATCGTTGGAGCGAATCGAAAAATCGAAAAAAAAAACTGAAAAAGCACATCAGTAAAGTACTAGTACTCTTTGGCCGATTTTGTTCAAAAGCTTCGTGTCACGTCCCAGGGGGGTGCCTAACTTAAATATAAAATTTCAACCTCCTAGCTCTTTTCGTTCATGAGATATTTTGTTCACAGACACACACACACAGACAGACCATGTCGCGAAAACCACTTTTTTGGATTCAGTGAACCTCAAAACGTGTATATCCATCAAATTCTCGACATCGAATTTTTGACATGAATCCAATACTTTATATTTACATATATAGGTATAAGATAGGTAGAAAGTAAAAATCGTTTACTGGATCTCTGATTAAGGCCATCACCAAAACAATGTAAAAACAAGGGCGCTTAACACTGGTAAAAATTAAATTTTCAATTACAATACAATATCTGCCTTATAACCTGCAGCTGCCGGCAGGAACAGAACTACTCAATTCTTCGAACATTAAATACATATTTGTAAAATATAACTCAAATCCCTTTGAGTAGATATAGTAATTATTGAATGTGTAGATTTTTAAGGATTAAAATTTACATTCTGAAAAAAAAAAAGAATTGTTATTTTGGCCTGACTTACCAACAGCTTCATCTTGTGTTATGAATAGGTGAGATGGAAGAGACTCGACTGCCTTCTGGTTGGGATCCTCAGGTTTTTATATGATGAGAGCTTCCCCTCGGATGGATGGAAGACAGACAGTCAGACACCCTTTCTCTTCCTCTTGCCTCGGTTCCGCTAGCGATCCATATCAGAATCAGCCGAGCTAGAGATGTACACATTGTCATTAAGGACAATTTTTTTTTCCAACAAGAGTGTAGAGAACATTTTAAGAAAGAAATTATATACTCTCTTGCCTAGTTGGTAACTGTGTTGATTATTATCAGTTTCAAATAATTGGAGTTGTGACATGACTAGTCACATAATCGATGACAAACCGCTTAAAATTTATATAAATTATGTTTATTATGATTATATATAATTTAATGTTTAATATGCCCACTTAACTCATCGAAATCTATTTCTAGATGGCAAATTAAGATCTGTGCACGATGAAAACCCATGAGGATTTTAAAATTAAATAAAAAACTAAAATCTCAAAGGAAGTTTAGGTCAATTTGGCATAACTATAATAAATATGGACATTTTATTGGGTATATTAAACAACCTCTTATTTGTGGTGTGGTGATGTGTAAAATAAAAAGACACATCAAAGACTGTTCCAAATTTTTTTATTTATATCTGTCAACCGCCTTTCTTCAAGACCTGTGTTACCTTTTTACTTTCTCATACCTATATATAGGTTAATATATATAGAGAGAAAGTATTGGATTCATTTCAAAAATTCGATGTCGAGATTTGGATGGATATACATACACGTTTTGAGATCCCCTGAATACAAAAAAGTGGTTTTCGCATCATGGTCTGTGTGTCTGTCTGTCTTTGAACAAAATATCTCAAGAACGAAAAGAGCTAGGAGGTTTTTTTTTTTTTTTTTTTTTTTTACAAAAAAAAAACACACTTTTCTCATTCACACTCACACACACATTCACACTGTCTTTTCGGCAACTCAGGCCATATAAGACATTTACGATAACCGTTATTGATTTAATATACATATATGGGGTCCAGGCATTCTTATTTAAGCCATTTGGTATCCAATTGGCTTAAATAAATCATCGGACTGCCTGGGGTCCGAACCCGCGACGTTTGGTATACGAGGTTAGCACGCTAACCTCTACACCAAGTCCCGAGGGCCAGCTAGGAGGTTGAAATTTTATATTTGTTAGGCTTCCCCCAAGGGGAAGCTTTTGAGTATATAATATAAACAATATACAGATTTTCCTGCTTGACTATGCAATGAACAATTAGGGTTTTAACACAGGTCCGGAAGATAGGTGACGACGACAGAGTAAAAATAACAATTTTGGTAATCTTTGTCTTCTTTTTATTTGTCATTTTCATATACCTGCTATACTAAAGCAATAGTGGACTTTTTTTATAACATGGGTTATAATAAATTTTTTTTCCGAGGGCCGTAATAGTTTATTAACACCATCTTGGGACCTGTAATTTTTTAGTCTGCAAATATGAAGCCGGGTTTTTTTTTTTTAATTTTATTAAGGCATTTTTCGATATTAGCTGAATGCATAATTATTTCAATACATTTTCCAAGAAAAATATAAAGATATTTTTAATAAAACTATCTATTAACAAATTATAATTTGTTAATCATTATAGCTATATAATCCAAAGAAAAGTGAATTGATATCTACTTATGATTTATAAAATGAAGTTTTATAATTTAAAGTCATTATCAAATGACTTCTTCTCGCTCTATTTATTCCGATTCATAATTTTTTTCTGTTTTGTTACTCAGTTTAATACTTATTTTGAAACCTATTTTTTAAAAGAAAAATTTATTTAGTGTTATAATTAAGCTAAATCATCTAGAGCTTTTGATGGACCATGGAGAAATAGATATTTGTCCAAGTTTTTTAGATAAAATACAAATTTTATAAATGTAATTTTTTATCATAATTAAAATCATAAATAAAAAGTAACGAATGCATGAAGGTTGCATTAATCTTAACTGCACTAGACAATTAATCTTGGATATGGTTGCCTGGAGAAAAATTATAGGATCCTTTCAGTGAACTAGAATGATTGAATGAGAAATGCAATTTCAAATAATTGAAATTTTTCTATCTAGTGGTAATAATAACTAGTAATTTATTTGGCTCTTCTTCCTAATGCGTAAATTATTCTTTTGTCTTGTTTTATTATAAAAAAAGATATTTTCTTTATAAAAAAATTTACCTAATTAATCGATTCTTGAATTTTTTTGAAATTAATAAGCTTGGTTTGGATTATTCGAAGAGTATGTCATTTCAATTCTACACCTGGAAGGGGCTTTAAAAACGCTTGCCCTATGATGCACTCTTGTCTTTCCTCAATTAAGGCTGGGCGCACACGGTCGATTTTCAATCGACTAAACTATTTATTTGGGTTGGCTTAAAATCGTGATGCTTAATCAATTTATACTCAACTCAACTGTTTAGTTGTGTTATATGCGCACACGGGATCGATATCGACACAACTTTTGAATTCCTTTCTTTTGTATTTTGACATTCACCGCTAAACATGTTAAATAGGAAGACATTTTTACTTTCTTTATTATAGCCTACATAAAAAAAAATCGAAAAAAACAAAAGCGGTACTGGGTCCATCCACTTTATAGTAATAGACTAAGAAAATAGGCTTTCCGCACGCAGTGGCGTTATTTGGGGGCCGTTTGGATTTATTTCCTTCAAATTTTAACTTTGAACTCCAAAAATATTATTTATACCCTGTTTATATAGAAACTAAATCAGAATCATTTTTATTGAATTTTATTTTTTTTTTTTTAGGAAACAGGAGATTTCGTAAAAATTTTTAATTGAATAAATGAAGATCCATCGAGATACCTCCAGTCTAATTTTTGGATATGAATAACTTCTACCTAAACTTATTATAGGTAAAATATATTATTATTATAGTTATTTTAAAATAGAAAATGAAAATGATGATTACGGTGGCTTATGCAGTTTGCGAATCTTGAGGGTTTTTTTCAATAATATAGCCTACTCTTAATAAATTCCTCTGAACTCTCGGCTCTTCTATTTACGTTTTTTTACATTTTTATAACCAATACTCAAGCCTGTATCAATATGAAAACCCAATAGAAGAGTGATACCGAGAGACATATTACGAAACACCACTGTCACGCTGCTGTTTTTCGGCAAGGATGTAGGGAGGAAAAACAAAAACAAGACTTTTTTATTTTTCCAAATGAGTTTTATTCCTACTATTTCAAAGGCACAAAGGCTCTTCTTCAGCAGTAGAAGATTTTAATAAGTGAAATATTGGCTGCCAACAGGAAGATCCCGATAAATTATGACAACGCAACAAATACCAAAAAACACCAGATCGTTGAAATTTATAAAATCAAGACATAACGATGAAAAAGAATTGGAAACAGATTCTCAAAGTTTTTTTTTTTTGCAGAGCAATAGGAACATTCAAGATATTTAAAGTTCATATCGTTCAATCTACAAAAATAATGCACTTCAAAATGTACAAATGAAATTAAGCTACTTTGTTTATTTCATGATTAATAGTTGTTCGTGTTCTGTAAATTTGTAACTCAACTAACTTGGGGTTTTCAAGGCAGCCTATTTTTTATACGGTTTTTTGTTTTTTTAATGAACTAAATTCATTAGAAGTTATAATTTTATTTAGAAAAACATTGTCCTGTTTTTTTTACTGTTGGATGTATTTATTTATTATAAAATATCTTCTGAAGGGGGCCGTCTTGTTAGGGGGGGCCACCCCCTTTTGGGGGGGAGGGGGGGGGTTTTAATTTTATTAAAATTTTTTTTTTTAAAAAAAAAAAAAAATAAGGGGGGAAAATGTGAGCAACTAAAAACTTCCTAGGAAATCATCTCTTTCAAATTATCTAATTTTATTTTTTATTTCCAATTCCTTTTTTACATTTCATTTGAAAAGAAGGATTAAAAAAAATATTATAAAATTTTTTTTAAATATTTTTATTTTTAAGTAAATATTAATAAATCAACAATAACAATAAAATTAAGGCAGAATGAAATTTGATGAAGAAAGCGTGATAAAGTTGTGATGAAGCCGCTGATATTGTCATGTGTCATCGTCTGCTTTTTGTTAATGGCTCCATGATGAGCTACCATGTCCAAAAGAGGATCCACCGCTGCTGTGACCAAAGGAAGATCCGCCGCCGCCATGTCCTCCTCCGAAAGATCCGCCGCCGCCGCCGCCATGTCCTCCTCCGAAGGAGGATCCACCGCTTCCACCACTGCCTCCTCCGAAGGAACCACCGCCTCCGATGATAACGGGCACGGGTATTTTAACGGGAACTGGGTAAGGTTGTTCTACAGGGACATGCACGGGGTGGGGCACGGGTACCTTCACAGTAACCTTGACTGGATACGGCACAGGTTTTTCTACCGGGTAAGGTACGGGCTTTATTACTGGGACTGGGATGGGTTTAGGAATGTGAACGGGGTATGGTCGATCAACTGGCACTGGAATTCTGACAGGAACAGGAACTTGGACTTCTCTTTCGACTGGTACAGGAATTGGGTGAGGGACTGGCACTGCAACTTCTTGGGTGATGACAGTTGGTCCTTGGCCACCTCCGCCGCCGCCTCCAAATCCACCTCCGTTTCCAAAACCGCCGCCGTTACCAAAACCTCCGCCTCCCCCACCAAGTCCTCCATGTCCTCCGCCTCCTCCACCAACGTCCTCCATGTCCTCCGCCAAAAGAGAGACCGCCGCCGTGTCCCCCTCCACTGGAGAATCCGCCATGACCACCGCCACCGGATCCACCGCCGTAGCCAAGAGTCAAACCTCGTTTTTCTTTAGACGTCGAGGATGATTGCTCATCACCGGCCTGAACTAATGCCACGAAGACACACACAACGATCTAGAAAGGAGAAATTAATCTTTTTCAATTTATCTGAATCTTTTATTAGCTAATTCATCATAAATATTACTTAAGATTAAATGATATAACTTTAAAATGATATATATGTCTTATTACGAAATAACAAATGAATTTCATTTTGAAATTTAAGCATTAAAAAGACAATTGTTATATCTCACTTACCAACAGCCTCATCTTGTGTGTTTAAGAATGAGAGAAGAGAAGGACTCGACTGCCTTCTGGTCCGAATCCTGAGCCTTTTATATGATTCTCAGCTTCTCGCCAGACAGATAAGCAGACGCCCTTTCTCTTCCCAACAATGTCTTCAACGAACCATATCTTTCGATTATTTCTATTTTGTCAATAATAGATTCTATATGAAGAACGTTTTTTTTTTTTTAATTTATAAGATAAAAGAGATAAAGTAATGGAAAAATTGGACAATGTGTTGCTTAAAAATCAAAACAATAATTCTGCTCTCATCCAAAAAAAAAAAAAATAATAATAAATAAAAGCAAATTGGGATATCGGAATAGAAAAAACTGTTGATTGATATGTGAAACATTTCAGCCCTATAATGTGTGTCATTCTTAAACGCAGAGGGGAATATTTAAAATAAATCTGGTGTGACTAGTCGCACCAGATTTTTTGTGACGAGATATATTTAGTTTCAGACTGTAGGTTGTAGTTAGTTAATAGCGTTAGTTAATAGTGTCAATATTGTGATAATAGGTGTTGCACACCTAAGTTCCAAACTTGACCACTTGCATTTCTTAAGTAACAAACCCTTCGGTAAGAGAATGTTGTGCACCGTGCTGGTCATATAGATTTTTTTTCGAGATATATTTATTTTCCCACCAGTTTAACTTGACCACTTAGCATTTCATAAGTTAAATGAAAAAAAGTCAAATGATTCAAATTTTCCATCCATTTGGATACCATCTAAAAAAATAAGCGATTTATGAATTTTAAACAAAATTGGAGCGAATTTTGAGAAAATCGAAAAAAAACTGAAAAAGTACATCAGTAAAGTACTAGTACTTTTTGGCCGATTTTGTTCAAAAGCTTATTTTCACACCTTAGGAGGGTGCCTAACTTCAATATAAAATTTCAAACTCGTAGCTCATTTCCTTCATGGTTAAAAATGTCCACACAGATACACACACTCACACACAGACCAATTTACGGGACCCACTTTTTTGGACTCAGGGGACCTCAAAACATGTATATCCCATCAAGATCATTATACTTTTAAAATAGAGAACAGGATATTTAAATTATTATAAAAAAATACTTGTAAAGATTGATTGAATTTTGTCTGTTTAACACCTAATCAATTTTTTGATGACCGTAGGTCCTGAAGATGAGAACGATGCGTTCCCGAGACGTCGACGATATTTAAAAAAGATTCTTCAATGCTGACAGCCTACTTCCATCTGTTCATGTTAAAATGGTCTCTACAACTATGTCCCTCTCAGCTCAGTGGAGAAAGAGGTGAAGAAGTATATCTTAATATCATAGTAAATAGATACTATTGAGCTTCATCTAACGAGTCAGAGATAATTGCAAAAAAAGTAAAAAAAAAAATGATTTCTCTCAACTTCTTAAACTCATCCTTTTATCAACGGTGATTTTTAAAAGAACTAAAGAAAGTAACAACCTTGTCAATGCCGGGCGGCCTGGCAACGAAGAAGAGCAACAGTCACCACAATCGTTGCGGTTAAGGGCAAGCGCACACGGGTGACATTGATCACGGAACAGTTTCTGTCACTTTCCTCCTTCAAAATCTGGCCGTGCCTACGAATAGGGGTGACTGTCACGGTGATTTTTTACAAATATTTAATTCAGTTGTAAAATCGACATCGAAGAGACAGCAGTTGTGTGCGCTCTTTTATTAAATAAACGAAAAAAAACGTAAACAAAAAGATTATTGTTAAATATTTTTCGAGATCTATATATTTGAGTAAGATAAATAGTGTTCAAAATACCTCGATTCGAACTTAACTAGTCATAGATGTATTTAACAAGACTGTGAGTATTTTTTTATTGGCGAGGTCATACATCCCATGGCCCCTGGGAATCGAACCCAGGATCTCCAGCCTTTCCGGGGCATAGGCGTGCTATCCATTGCACCAGGCCACCGGACCCCGGTCGAGGGATATCCTGGGTTCGATTCCCAGGGGCCATGGGATGTTTGGTCTCCGGTTGAGGGTCCGGTGGCCTGGTGCAATGGACAGCACGCCTATGCCCCGGAAAGGCTGGAGATTCTGGGTTCGATTCCCAGGGGCCATGGGATGTTTGGCCTCGCCAATAAAAAAACACAGTCTAGTTAAAAAGATTATTAGATTCATCCAATTTGGAGTAATAGATTAATATCTGGAAAATTTTATACCCTACATGAAAAATTGAAAAATTATCCCGAAAAATATTTAAATTATAGAATGAATGTAACAAGTTTCGATTATTTGCTGGAATTTTTAAAACCAGTGATTACATTTCAAATACTAATATACAAATATTAATATATTAATACTAATTTTTGACATGAATCCAATACTTTCTCTCTATAACTTATATTTCATATATAGGATAGTAAATATAAAGTAATACCAAACAACCTCTTCCAATCTGTCAAAACAGTCAAGTTACAAACTGTCACCCGTGTGCGCATATGAGCGTGACAGTTTCGTCACGGAGAAGTTGCTTGCCCTAGTGACAAATAAGTCACTTTACTGTCACGTCACTGTGTGCATTACTCCCATAAAAACCTTATGTAATGTGACTGCTCATACTTGCTAGTGACAAAAATGTTGCGTGACAAAAGTCACCTCTGTGCGCCTGCCCTAAAAAGTTTATAAATTAAAAAAAGACTATATATATGATTTTCTCTATTTTGGTACGTATTTTCCTTCTCCCTGAAATTGTGTTTTTATTGTAGTGTAGAACTTAGTCTTTTTCCTTTTACCGGTTATCCCCCCATGCAATTGGGCATAAATGGCTTCTGTAGCCGAAAAGGGTTTAAAAAAAATTTATTTATAAACCTTGTCAATTTCCAACTCTGAGAAATCATTTTATTTAAAGGCATTTTTTGAACTACGTATTTTTTCCTTGTCCATATGACCTCCGAAAACAAAAAAGTCATTCAACTCTTAAAAGAGTGATATTAATAGTACATCTCAGTCCAAAAAAAATTTATTCAAATCTTCTATTAAGGCGCTTAAATATAAATAACGGTTATTATCAATTATATAAGTTTAAATGTCTGTTTCTGTTGCCGACGAACAAAAAATCTCATTTCAACAAGTCATGGTTAAGTTAATAATATTGTTTTGTTTTTATTTTTAATTCTTTACATTCCAATAACAGTAAATATATCAAGTATTTACACTAATATACTAATCTTATTATTATCAGTGAAAGTTCTCTAAACTCATTTTATCCCTTATACGTATAAATTAATCTGATCCACTGATCTTTAACTTGCGCTTCATGGTTTCTCAAAAGAATTGTATTCAAAAATTTATAAAGGAATTTTGTCATTTCATTCTAGAAAAAACCTTTTATTGAATTAATTTTTTTTATTTTCATTTACAATCCAAATCATTGTTATTTGTATTAGTACAATACAAGCCTGAAACTAATTATATTTATTATTTTTTTTTAGATTCTCCTATTTATTTATTAAGGTCCGCGTCTCGAGGTGCTGATTTTGAGAGCTTCCAACGGCCTCAATATTGAACATGGGCATAGCCAGACATCTTGTTAGAGGGGGCCAACCCTTCGTCAGAGCGAGAGGGGGGGGTTTGCAATTAATATATACATAGTTTATTAATTATTTATTTAAATTAAAAAAAAAGTAAATTAATATAGTGGATTGGGGCGTTAAAAAAAATTCCCACTGGGAAAAATATATTTATTTATTTTTTATTTTTAGGACAAGCCAGGGGGGGGCCCTCTGCCTCCCCCTGGCTACGCCCATGATATTGAATCTATCGACCTCAAATTTTTTTTTAAGTTCAAGCTATTTAAAATATCTACAACTTATAGAAGAAGCCCTTTTTTTGATTTTCGAAAAAAAATTTGGTCTATACCTTATAGATAATGAAATTAGTATTCATTGAGTTAAAGAATAATTAATTTTTTGCTTTTAATTAATTTGCTAAAACCTTTCAAATGAAATGGACTAAAATGCTTGTTTCCCTATGGGCAGAACTAACGCCATCTCTTGCTGCCTAGAGTAACCAGCTTCTGAATCGGCTAATAACGGTTTTTCGAGATTCACACCTTAAAATCAAAAGTTAGAAACAAACAAAACATAGGAATCACAGTTCGGCTTAAAACGTTTGGCAAAATTTTGAAATTTTGAGATTATGTTTAATTTGGTACCTAGATACCCGCTAAGATGAAATTTTTTGAAATATATACGTATATTTTCATCAGTGAAAAGTAGCGTTTTGTTTATTATTTTTGTATGAAAATAATCTTCTCTATTATTTCAGAAAAATGCCTGTCGAAAACCATAGTCATATTCGTCATATTATGCTCTACCACTTCGAGAAAGGATGGAAAGCAGCACAGTCATTGCGCGATCTCAACGAACTTTTTGGCAAAGGAACAATCAGCGAAAGTCAGTATAGGAAGTGGTTTGCCCGTTTCAAATCAGGTGATACCAGCTTGAAGGATAAGCAAGGAAGAGGTCGGCCATCGGATTTCAACGATCAGGTTCTTATGGCAGCCGTGGAAGAGGACGAGAGCCTGACAACACGAAAGCTGGCTGAAGACATCAATGTCAATCAATCCACGGTTCGTCGCCTCAAAAAGTGTGAGCCGATCGCGTTCGAATTTTCCCCGTTACTGCAGCGAAACGAACAAACACGATTTTTGAACAATCTTGTCACTGGGAATGAGTCATGGCTTCTCTTCAAAAACATCAAAAGAAAGAAGGTTTGCGTTGCGCCAGGTGTTTCCCTCAAAGGAATACCGAAACATGCCCACTATAAGAAGGCTATGTGGTGTGTGTGGTGGGACAAAAAGTTCAAAAAGTTCGTTGAGATCGCGCAATGACTGTGCTGCTTTCCATCCTTTCTCGAAGTGGTAGATCATAATATGGCAAATATGACTATGATTTTCGACACGCATAGCATAATATGGCAAATATGACTATGGTTTTCGACACGCATAGCATAATATGGCAAATATGACTATGGTTTTCGACACGCATTTTTCTAAAACAATAGAGAAGATGATTTTCATACAAAAATAATAAACAAAACGCTACTTTTCACTGATGAAAAACGCGCCGATATAAACGCCGGATAATTATGAATCAACCCAATCTCTATATATATAGATTCAAATAAAAAAATATTTTGAATACTCTATAGGCTTTTTAAAAAGAATATATTAATAGTCTTCAATTCGTATTTTTATTAGAAAATAGAAAATCAGGAAAAGTGGCAATATTTACTATTTCCAAATTTTTATTATTTTATTCATAAAAGGCTTTTTTTATTTTCAGAATAAAATTTAGACATGAACGCAAACTTATGTAATATAAATATTACGATAACCGTTAATTAATTTATTGAAATTAATGCTTTTCAATTAAATATTGTTAAACAAGCCGGCTCTTATCTAATTCAATTACTTAATTCATTTGCCGCCTTTAATGTCTATCATTTCATAATTTTTTTTTTTTTTTTTCATGACTTATTCTTCTTCGATAAATAACTTTTTTTTCTTTTAAGTATTTTCGGAATCTTAGGCCATATGGGTTTTACAATAACAATCTCTTTATTATTTACATATACTGGGGTTTCAGGCACATTTATTTATACCATTTGGTATCCAAATGATTTAAATGAATATTCATCAGACTGCCTGGGATCCGAACCCGCCAAAGCAGGCTTTAACATTATCAATATTGACATTTGTCAACCTGTAAATAAGTGGAAAAATTATGTAGGAAAGGAAATGAAAAAATACCTATTTTTTTAACTTTATTTTTATTTTAAGTAAAAAGTAATAAAACAACAATAAACAAAAGTTTTAGAATGAAATTTGATGAAAAGATGTGTGATAAAATCTTGATGAAGCTGCTGATATTGTTAATGCATCATCGTCTGCTTTTTAATTTCAGTGATGGCCACCAAACGAGATGGCAGGCTAAAGGAAGATCCGCCTCCACTGCTACCGTGACCAAAGGAGGATCCGCCGCCACCATGTCCAAGAGAGATGCCACTGCTTCCGTGTCCAAAAGAAGATCCGCCGCTGCCATGTCCTCCGCCGAAAGAGGATCCACCACTGCCATGTCCTCCGCCGAAAGAGGATCCACCACTGCCGCCTCCGAAAGATCCACCTCCTCCGATGAAAACAGGCACTGGCACTTTAACGGGCACAGGGTATGGTTGTTCTACAGGGACAGCCACAGGGTGAGGCACAGGTACTTTGACTGGAACTTTGACTGGATATGGTACAGGTTTTTCTACTGGATAAGGCACTGGCTTTTCTACTGGGACGGGGATGGGTTTTACAATGTGTACAGGGTATGGCCGGTCAACTGGTACTGGAACCTTGACAGGGACAGGCACATGAACTTCTCTTTCGACTGGTACAGGAATTGGCTGAGGAACGGGCACTGCCACTTCTTGAGTGATGACAACTGGTCCTTGGCTACCTCCTCCGCCGCCTCCAAATCCACCCCCGTTACCAAAACCTCCGCTTCCACCTCCAAATCCTCCGTGTCCTCCGCCACTAGAGAACCCTCCATGTCCTCCGCCACTGGAGAATCCACCATGCCCTCCACCACTGGAGAATCCACCATGTCCTCCGCCAAGAGAGAGCCCACCGTGTCCTCCGCCTAAAGATAGACCTCCATGACCTCCGCCAATGGAAAGACCACCGTGACCTCCTCCACTCGAGAATCCACCATGACCTCCGCCAAGGGAAAGTCCACCATGACCTCCTCCACTGGATCCACTACCATAGCCAAGACTCAGGCCTCGCTTATCTTTGGTTGAGGAAGATTTCTCATCTCCGGCATGGACTAACGCCACGAAGACACATACAACAATCTAGAAAAGAGAATTACGGTATTTACTGACATGTAATCTCTGTTTTTTTAATCTTATTTCATATGTAATTATTATTATTTTAATCCATTACATAAGCGGAACTAATTGATTTAAAACAAACCTGCATAGCAATCAATTTTATTCTATTCTACAAGACCAAGGCTGTAGGTTCTCTTTAGAACCATTTCCAGAGCACTAGGGGTGTCATTATGAAATAATGAAATTCATATCGTATTTTTTGTAGGTAGAATGAGAAATTAAAGACAATGCAGCTAAGCGTATTTTCATTTATTTCCTCCCTCAGAGCTGACGTTTCGGTCCTGTTTAGGACCATCTTCAGAGCACTAGGGCTGTTATGAAATGTTGAAATTGATATTGATAATGACACCCCAAGTGCTCTGAAGATGGTCCTAAACAGGACCGAAACGTCAGCTCTGAGGGAGGAAATAAATGAAATTACGCTTGCTGCATTCTCTTCAATTTCTCATTCTACCTGGATACTTGTAAATTTATCATTCATATATAAATTTCGACGTACTCATATATACCCGCTTACACATATATATAGATGAGTGAGATCGGGGGTGATCTTTCCTTCCAAAATTGTTCCCTGAATCCCCCAGTGCAAAGATCCAAATATTTTTCAGTGATATTAGTGCAAGCCCCCCTTCCATTCTTTTTCACCTATTTATATACCTTTATTTTTAGATTGATATAAAAAATTTCTATTATTCAAAATCAAAGACGATCCAGAGGGGTTTTTCGGGGGGGGGGGGTAATCTGGTGTGACTGGTCGACAATACACAACTTTCTCTTACTTTCGGTAATTTAAAGTTGCATTCTGTACTTGTTTACCAGAAAATATAAATAAATCAAAAAATTTTTAAAATTTTATCCTAAAATACTGAAGAAAAATTTTTTTTTTTTTTTTTTTTTTCAAATTCTCGGGGGGAGTGGTAATTACCACTTTTACCCCTCAACTTTTTGTAACTCAAATGTGTGCTACATTTTTTTAAGGACAAAGACCCTCGAAAGACGCAGTCTGGAGGTTTCAAACTGATCATGGAATATAGTTATTAGAAGTTTTTTTAAAATCCAATTGATATATTTTTTAAGAATGACTATGATTTTTTTTTTATTTTGATTGTTCCAGTATAATCTTTCTATCACTTACCAACAGCTTCATCTTGTGTGTTTTAGATGAAGAGTAGAGTGAGAGACTCAACTGTCTGATGATCGGGATGCCCTGCTTTTTATATGATTTCGGACGGAGCTTCCCCTCGGATGGCAAACAAACAGACAAACAGACATCCTTTCTCTTCCTTTTGCCTCGGTTCCGCCAACGATCCATATCAGAGTTGTGGCCGAGACAGAGATGATATGCACTTCACCAATTAAGACGAGCACACAAAAGGTTGGGAACCATCTCATCATTTCAAGGTTATCAATCAAATATTAATTAACGCAATTAGACTTTTTTTTCTTATTAATATAAGATGTGAGCGATTTATTTTCCGGTTTTTTATATTTCCTTACACATTTTTTTTGATTACATTAAACTCGAAGATTTTATTTACATGGCTGATTTTGATTAAAATCAACCATAAGAAGCAATTTTTTTTCGATTATATCTCATTATAATACATGTTGATATTTTATATAACATGCCGATTTTATTTTGCCGTAGATTTCGGTGGCATAATCAGACCAAATATGTAATTTATAGGACTTGTGCAATTTTTTCCTCATCGTTAGTACTGTATTGACATATTTAAATAAATCAAATCGCTCACTTTACCAAGATTCCAAGTGCAAATTAATTTGTCTAATAAAATTTAACTATTCTCTGTAAAATCTACTTAATCGGTGGGTGTTTTTCCCATATTCCTTCTTGGCTGCTCCCTTTTAAAAAATAATAACTTTTATTTGTAAATAAATTTTCTCTCAAGCTTTTTTAAATTTTGACATTTTTGTTTATTTAAAATTATTTAACATATTTATTTGATTCTTTAATAATAATACATTATCTCTCATTAACTTCGATTCAAGAAGTTCCAGAAGTGTTTCTCGGGAGGGGGGGGGGTAATCTGTTGTGACTGGTAGCACAACACAATTTTTTCCTAATATCGGTAATTTAAAGGGGCATTCTGTACATTTTAGTCCCGTTTGAAATTTTCAAAAACAAAAACTTTATTAGTCTTATTTGAAAATGCAATTCGTTACGTATAGGGACATCTATCTAAATTGGAATTTTTTGGAAATAAAAAATGAATTACGAAAAAATTTGAATAATAAAAATAGATCAGTCCGGCTAATAGACGGAAGCCGGAGATATTACTTTATTTATTTTTTATGTCCATTCATTCAGTGTATTTTTTTCTAAGATTTTTGTTATTTTTTTTTATCATATTGTAATGTAAAACCTGGGTTTTATAAATAATTCTCCATCACTCTTCTTGGCGGAAATAAAGTTTTTCTTCTTTTTTTTTGTGATTGTTTCAAGGATGAATATCATAATTGAAATAATACAATATATTTTTTTAATTTTATTTATAAACATTATGATAAATATGAATATAAACATAATAGCGTGAGTTGTTCCCTAAGCGTAACTTTTAAGGTCACTCAACCGAATTTTAGCGTTCCTTGACCTAGGTAAACGTCATTTATGATGAGGAATCTTTTCACCTTGGCCCAAAGCGAGGCGAAGGAAATTCATAAAAATGTTTATTAGCGATGCGAAGTGGCTGTAGAGTTTAAATTGGATATAGCAGCCAAGGAATTAAATAAAAGACTTATATTTAATTATTAATCGTCGACGTTTCGGTCGCAAATCAGGACCTTCATCTGAACTATTAATTGTTAGAACTGTTAATCTTGTATTCTAAAAATTAATCGTCCCGATGAAGGTCCTGATTTGGGACTGAAACATCTAAGATGAATAATTAAATAAAAGTCTTTTATTTAATTCCTTGGTTTCTATGTCTCCTATATCCGATTTATTAGTATATTTAAAAAAAATTTCAATTTAATCAAATCTCTAATTTTCCTTGAAAGTGAATTCCAAGAAAAAAATTTTAATTACAGTAAAACCCATCTTAACCTGCCTGATCGGGACCGAGACCCTTATCGATTCCTTTTTGGCCGGTTAATCTGAGGATTCGGTGAAAAAATTGATTTTCATTTATTTTCATCATATGTTTTTGTTTTAAGCGATCTCTCTAGCCTGTGTATGAACTGGGAAGTCAGCGAGTAAACAAACTCGCGAACTCATTCCCCCAGGTAGGGGGTTCCTCTTCACCATCTGAACGAACATAATGCACAAACTTGCATCACACAGTTAAACTAAAATACAAAAAAAAGAAGGCTAGTTTATATATAATATATGTAATAATAACAATAATGTAGGTTAAATATTGATATATGTAATTTATAATATCAATAATAATGGGGGGGGGATATGCCGGTTGATCCGAGGCCGGATTAGAGGAGTTTTACTTTATATTTATTTACATCAAATTAGTTGTTCTTTTTTTTTTAGATTTTTTTAAATAATTTGTAAAAAATTATTATTAAATAATTTTATTTGTATAGCTATATTCGTAAATTCTATACATAATTATTTAAATTTGTTTCAGATGGAGCAAACATTGAATTTATAATTAGAAGATATTTACTTTAATCAATAAACGAAAAAAAAAAGGACATCAAGATCTCAACCTGGCGTCCACCACTTTCTAATACATAGCCACAAAGGAGTACGAAAGTCACAAAGGTACGGAACGGCAGCACTAGAATAATGAATCGAATAGCTAGAAGATATTTTCTATTGTAAGAAGCTTCAATTACAGAGTTGTTAAAAAAAACACTTTTAGATTTTGTTCAGGGCACTCAACAAAAGTGGTTAAAAATGGTTTAAACCACAAGTTTTTTTTTTTTCAATTTTATGCTATTAATATTGATATAAACCTATGTATTATTTTCTTTATGTAAGTCCTATATAATAAGTTAATATATAAGAGTATATATAAGAGTATTTTGCCTATAATAAGTTAATATATAAGAGTATTTTGCCCGGCCCTTTGTGTCTATCTGATAGAGGCAAGAAGGAAAAGAGCCACGAGGTTGAAATTTTATATTTATAGTTAGGTACCCTCCCAACATGCGAAAATATAGACAAGTGTAAGAGAACTTTGAGAGGAAGAACACAGGCAGCCAAAAAGAAATATTTCTGAATGCTACAACAATTTTCCGGAACTTTTCTTTTTGGCTGCCTCTGCCCTTCCTCTCAAAGTTAACATCACAGCCACCACTTCTTAATTAAATGTAAGAGCAAGTTGTGTGTTGTGCGTTGAGTCATGCCAGATTTTTTTGTGTCTGGTTATTTAACTGCGGAATGGAAATTTAATTTTATAAAACAGACAGTGCGGAATTAACATAAAATGCTCACTCAATAAAAACCACTGGTCAAAATTGGAATAAAACCAGGACGGTCAATACCGGTTTAAACAAATGGTTTTAACCACCCTGGTTTTAACCGAACAATACTGTTAAATTATGACTTATTTTTCCTCCTAAATTCAGCATAATCGAGAAAAATTATTGTATTGTTATTATGATAAGAAAGGTATGGATCAACATTTTTCCAAAAACTAAACGATCGGAAAATACTTTCTTAAAAAAAATTGGTGTGAAGAGTAAAGTGTGTTTCAAACAATTTTTAGAGTAAAATGAGAATATACCTTTGAAAGAGCATCTAAAAAATAATTGATTTTTGAATTTTAATCAAAATCGTTATAGCAAATTTTGAGAAAATCGAAAAAACTGAAAAAGTACAACAGTAAAGTACTAGTACATTTTGGCTGATTTTGTTTAAAAGCTTATTTTCACGGTCCAGGGATGTGTCTAACTTAAATATAACATTTCAACCTCATAGCTCAATTCTTTCATGCTTAAAATTGAACACACAGAAGACAGACAGACAGACCATGTCGCGAAAACCACTTTTTTGGATTCAGAGGACCTCAAAACCGTGTATATTCATCAAAATCTCGATATAGAATTTTTGACATGAATCCAATACTTTCTCTCTCTATATATTAACATATATAGATGTAAGAGAAAGAAATACATTATTAACGTAAAAACATAATTAGATGTTTTCTTTGTAAAAGCGATAAAAAATGAAAATTTATCTGATTGTATATCGGCTTTTCAAGTTTATTCATTTTAAATAAAAATAAAAGAGGCTATATAAAAAATTAGAAGTAAACCGAGTTAGACATTTACGGATATGCTTGGATGCTAAAAGATTATAAACACTTCGCACCAGAATAGGATGAAAGAGAATGCACTTACTTTCATATAGTGGCAATTATTTTTTTTATATCTAATTGTATTAATAAATAATAATTTGCCTTCATTTGGTGCCCTGAAAGCGAAAGGAGACATCAGTATTTAATCGCCTTCTAATTAGAAACTTCCCTTAGGCTTTTACTTCCAGGTTCCGAAGGAAATAGTACTGTACAGATATCCTTTTCCTCACTTTTAATTGTTATAATCCATTAATATACTCTATTTAATGACAATTGATATTCTGCTCACAATTGTCAGTCGAAATTATTCAACATCTATATATGTACAGTGAGGGACAATATTAAGTCCCACCCATGCGTTTTCTACTTGTGATTATTTCATTGTTTTTAAAATAAAAAATATTAGATATTTTTTAATGGAAACTTTCATGATTCAAACCTAGAAAATTTCTAATGAAGATTTTCATTTTCTTTTATAAAAACACTGAAATAATCACATGTATAAAACGCATGGGTGGGACTTAATATTGACCCTCACTGTACATTAGGGTGGCCACAAAAATTTTTTAATTTCTTTCGGCCGAACCTCCTAAAAGGTGTCTTTTGGCTAAAAATAACCCGTACCTCATCGGGGTTAAAATTTTGAAAAAGTGCGATTTTATCTAAAAATTCGTAGTTTTTACTTCATAAAACGAAAACCAAGTATCGTAGAAAGATGATTCTTGACTCATTTCACAGCAAATTTAATTCTCTTGGGGTTTTATAATAATCATTTTTTCATTAAAACCTATAGATTTTGTGATATTTATAAATTAGTATTATGATTTTGATATATTGCTCTTTCTGAAAAAATAAGTGGAAAATCACAATATACAACATTTTGCCGGGAAAATATTCCTAAGGGAATGAAATTTTTACCGGTTATTTGGAGGTACTCTAGGAAGCCTATCCCTAGTTTTTGACTTCGAGGACCCTGTGCGGTTGGGGAGGGGGGGGAGGGGCAAAAAACTCACAAATTTGAGAATTCTTTCAGTTTGTCGCTTAGATATCGTAAAATATTCATATTTTGTGAACCATAGCACCATACAAAGCTGTAGAGCATTAAATTTGGTACATAAAACGTAGTCGAAACAAATAATCCTGGACCCGATACTAACCGAAATACGACCGGTCTAAGTTGAACAAATTTTTTCGAAATGTAAAAAATATCCGAAAAAACGAATAGTCGTGTTGTTATCCACTTTTTACCTAGAAAGTATTCCGAAGTGAATTAAATTGTTATTTGGGGGTACGCCAGATTGTTTATCCTAAGTCTTCGACTTCGAGGACCCTGTCCTAACTTGGAGGGGGTAGGAGAGGAAAAAACCTCAAAAATTTTTAACTTTTTTTCAGTTTTTCGTATATAATTCGTAAACTAAGCATATTTTGTTTACCCTACTCTTATACAAAGTTGTTGAGGATTAGATTTATTAATGTTTCCTATATAAAATGAATTTTCGGACTGTGTATGGGCTCAATATGTAAATTACAACATATTAAAATTGTAGCCTTGTCGAGGCAGGTTAAAAAATTTTTTTTTTTGCGTTTTCTAAAAGATGATGACTCAACCGCGATATTCCTGCCAGAACGGTACTTGCTTAATTGACTGATAAAGAATCATCATTTAAAAAAGTGTCTAGCTTTGTGGGAAATGGGTTAGTCAAATAGTTCATTAGCTCTTAGAATAGTATATATAACGCCCTTCAATGGTTGTTTCCTATATTATTTATAAAAAATTACCTTTTTCTTACCTCTACTGCTATGAATAATAATAAAATAAACTTGTGTACAATGAGGGCCTATTAATTAAAAAACATTCCTAATAAATTAACCCTTGCGTTTCTCATGTGATAAATTCTTTGTTTTTTAAAGAAAATCAAAAAATTTTTAACGTAAAAGAGAATTTCAATAAAAATTTCCTACTTTTATAAAAACTATTAAATTACAAAATGAAAAAAACGCGTGAGGACTGTTTTATTATTCATCCTCACTGTGCATAACAGCAAACAAATTTGCAAAACAGCAGCGAATATCAGGTAGACCTCAATCTTACTATTATATTTCTATTGAAATAAATTTTCATTTGAAGTATAAAGAAAAGCATATTTAGTGTTAATTTGATAAAATTTTGAATGAAAACATTTAAGGATGACACAACAATTTTTTTTTATAGCCAAGAAAAAAAAAGTTCGTAAGAAATAAGATATAATAGGTTAGAAAGAACATGCGGAAAAGATTAAAAATATGATAACAAAAGAGAATTATACCATTAATATGTTTGAATTAAAAGCTTTCTTCAAATTTCCAATATTAGCCATTTGATGAAAAATAGTACTAATAATAATAAAGTTCCGGCTTGACCGAGCTCGTTTTTTTTTTATAAAATTGGGGAAAAAAAAAAATAACATCACTAAAGAACTAGTACGCGACAGTCACAGCAGATTTTATATCTTGAATTCAAATATGAAGCCTTCAGCGCCAGAACGGCCTAACCCACATTTCACTTTTTTTGTTTTATGCCTTAGTATCTATTAAATCATGAATTCCAGAGTAGTACAGTACTGTGTAACAAGCACAGTACACAACTTTCGATTTCCTAAGGTAAGAGGACGTTGTTTACTGTGCAGATTTCACCTCTCTGTCTTTTTAATGATAAATATATTTTTTTTAAATTTGAGTAAAGATTCAAGTCAATGTGTGTAAACACAATCAATCCTGATAAATGTTATAATATGAAAATAAGAATGAATTTCAATATTAAAGCACCACCAGTCAGCGTTTTCTCATGTGATTATTTCATTGTTTTTATAAAAGGAGATGGAAATTTTTTTAGAATTCTCTTCTAACAATGTAAGTTGGAACCCCAAGAGTTTCAATTAAAATTATTTATAATTTCCTTTTTAAAAACAAAGAAATTTTCACAGGGAAGAGCTTTAATAAGATTATTTTCATTTTTTAGTTCATCATATATATACATTTCCGGGTCCACAGATCGTTTTTTGTTCATAGAAAAAGGGGATTATGGGTTGTGAGCTAAAATTTTCGAAAGTTGAAAAATAAGGTCCAGCCTTATAGTCTATATATACTCTATTTTAGAACAGAATAAAATTATTTTACTCTTGTTGCTCCGCTTCACATCATAACAAAAAAGAAACCTTTTTTCTTTTGAGTGAATTTCCAATTGAATCGTTTATTTCAGAAACCACCTAAGCGACAAAATTTCAAATCATGTGTTTTTGGTGCTACTGTACAATTTAAAGGTAAATACATCTTTTAGATTATCCCAATAGCATGTTTTTGATTTGGTAAAAAAATATTTGAAGGAGACTAGACCTATACTTAAACTGCAAAACAGTTTTCTTTAGTTTTCCGAAAGTTGGAAAAAGCGCACTTAGGTGGTTTCTGAAATAAACGATTCAATTATAATCTAAATCAAACCAAAGTTTATATAATTTATAGAATTTTTTTTTGTATTCCAGATGGCTAAATTGTTAAAGAGGACAAAAACAAAGAAAGAAATCTACAACCACCCCGATACTACATTTTCTAACCAACTCAAAACTTCAACCAACGCCTGCATTTTGGTTGTTTCCAACATAAAATAAATAGAGAGAAATGGGCCAAATAGGAGCTGGAATTAACCTGAAAAAAGACAGTGGGATCGAGTGAATATCGCTGTGACAATGCACCGCAGGATTGAGGAAGAAAAGAAGAACCAAGATGCTTGAAAACTTGGAAGCTTTTATGTTTATAATAAATGAAGAGAATTATAATGGTATTAAATTTACTTTCATAAAAATATACTTGTATTCATACAGGGTGAGTCATGAGGTTTTCCTCCAGTTTATGGAGGTGATTCCTGGCATGATTTTGAACAGGTGCAAATACGAGAAGAATTGATTCAACGCATTCTCGATGCCGCAACTTCAATAAAGAAGGAGCATGTGAAATTACGAAATGCTACCCGCGCGGTTCACTCCCGTGCGAATCTTTGCCTTCAAATGCAGGGAGCAATTTTTAGAATCCACTCCTAATGCAAGAGAATGGTACAAAATTAAACAATTGTTTGTTTTCGATGTATGATTTTCATTTTTGTTTGTGAAATGCTGAAATTAAAAAAAAAAAAAAATATGCTTTTTTCAAATTGCCATAACTCTTTAATTATGAATTAGTTTATTTACATTTTTTGTTCAAAATCATGTCTGGAATCACCTCCATAAACCGGGGGAAAACCTCATGATTCACCCTTTATACAGTAAGCCTATATGTGACCGTCCACATGAAAAGGTACCAAATCTTCATCGGGGTCAAAATTTGAGTTTTTATGCTTTCTGAACAGAACACATCTAGATGAGCAAGCCGGTATTTTTAGAATTGTTTTTATCATTTTTTGTTTGGAATATAAAATATATCGATTCTGATGAATCGGATATTTCATCATATAAGATGAAAAACTAGGGAATCGGAATCAGTAATAAAAAAAAATCGATTTTTTGAACTTTTTTAGTAAATCGGCTCTCCTGAATATTTAGCCCAGTGAAGATTTGGTACCTTTTCATGTGGACGGTCACTTATATATATATATCAAAAACAAAACAACACTCTTTCATATTTTCTCGATTAGAATCCAAATCAATTTCATTTTTAAGCCTTGAGATTTTTTTTTTAAATATAATTAAATTTTAAATTTTAATTTAATCATTGGAAGATTGTCGCTGGGCCAGATGTATAAGAAAAGGACCGGAGAATTAAAGCCAGTATTTGATGAACTCTCACATCATCTTTAATTAGTAGATATTTATTTTAAAATTTTCGAGAAGCAGGGGACAGACGTGAGTGCGAGCGAACCAAATCCACCAAATCATTTTTTTGTACTGATGATGACCAAGCGTGATGCTGGTCGAATCTACTAATTAAAGATGATCACATCATATGCTGGCTTTTATTCTCCGGTCCTTTCCTTTAATTTAATCTATCAATAATTATGAAAATCTGGTTTGACTGGACGCACAGCACCCAACGTTCTCTTACCTTCCGTAATTTAAAGTTGTTCACTGCTTCTCCCTCCAGATTTTTTGTGCCCGCGTATATTTAGTTTCCGACAGTATGGTACAGTGAGGGTCAATATTAAGTCCCAACCATGCGTTTTCTACATGTGATTATTTCATTGTTTTTATATATATATATATATAATATTTTATTTAAAAACAATGAAATAATCACAAGTAGAAAACGCATGGGTGGGACTTAATGGGTATCTTCAATTAAATGTACAGTGAAGGACAATATTAAGTCCCACCCATGCGTTTTCTACATATGATTATTTCATTGTTTTTATATATACCGTATATATAATATTTTATTTAAAAACAATGTGTTGTATTAAATATTAAATTAATTATATCTTTTTGAACAGAGAACTCGATTTATTTAAGAAAACAAAATTTTACAATTTTTATACAATAATAAACACCGTAACCAAAACATACTAGTATGACAAAATTGTTCTATTTATTGTTATCCAACACAATGAAATAATCACATGTAGAAAACGCATGGGTGGGACTTAATATTGTCCTTTACTGTACATTTGAAATTGAAGATATAAAATATATAAACATAGAAAAGCATTTATATTTTGTTAACATGGCAACCATTTCTCCTATCTTTCCCATGAAGTAGGAAAAGTGTGCTTCAAAAGATTTCAAGGGCAAAATGAGAATATGCATTTTAAAGAACATGATTAAAGCACTAGTGCGTTTTGGTCAATTTTTTTTAAAAGCTAGGTGCCAGGGGGGTACCTAACTTGAATATTAAATTTCAACTTCCTAGCTCTTTTCGTTTTTGAGATATTTTGTTCACGAACGTATAGACAGACAGACAGACAGACCATGTTGCGAAAAAATCCCTTTTGTGGACTGAGGAAACCTCAAATCGTGTACGGGTATATCCATCAAAATTACGACATCGAATTTTTGACATGAAACCAATACTTTCTTTCTATATATTACATATATAGGTAAGAGAAAGTAAAAAAAAGATTAAAACAAAATTTCTTCATTTATTTTTTAAAAGATTTAAATTCAGTGTAGTGAAACGATCTGTTCGGACTAGAAATATACATATAACAATAACATTGTATATATACAACATTCAATTATAAAAAATATAACAAAAATTTTTGGTCTTACGATTAGAAAAGTATATATAATTCCAAAGAAATAGTCAGTGATAACATTTGATAATACTGTATATTGTTGTTTCGTCATCAAAATACTACAGATGTACAGAGTTGGACATTTTTCTATTTGCATCGAGTGTAAATTGATAAAAATCCTTTGCATTTTCATTTCTTAGTAATTACCTGGTATTTTCTGATCCGCTGACAGCCACCTTTCTCTTCGGCAATGTTTTTATAAATTTCAACTTGTCATTACGATGCGTTGCTTGCTGTAAAAAAAAGTAGAGTTATTATATTTACTAAGATTGTCACCAGACTTGTGACTCTTTTATTAAATTATTATTCTTGAGATATTTTGTTCACACATAAAGACAGACAATTTTTCGGGACCTTCATTTTTCAAAACCTGTAAAAACGTGTATTTCTATCGAATTTTTTACTTTATTTAATATATATGTAATCTATGTAGGTTAGAGAAAGTAAAAAAATATTAATTTCTTTTTAAAACTTTTCAGACATAGAGGAAGACAACTTTGTGAACATCAGAAGGGGGAAAAAATCTCTCCTTCTTGAAAGCCTAGAGGATTCCAACAAAACGAATTTATGGATTCAAAGAGGATCAAGAAACAATTTCTAAAATATAATTTAACAAGATATGATATCAAGTCAATCAATTTCAACTCCTCGAGCCCTTTACTACTGGTTCCAGCTAATTATGTAGTAGGAGTTGGAATTTGACTGAAAGAAGACAGAGGGGCGGACTGAATATCGCATAGCGAATATGGAACAATGCACCGCATAGAATTCCGGGCAACATTTGAATAGGCCACTATCACTAGCAAAGAACTGAAATATATTTTTGCCACTTTGGCACTTAAAAGAGAAGACGTTTAAACAACGTTTGGTAGGCTTAACTCAAAAATTGAATTTTCGGCCACTATGATTCTCAACAGGCGATATGTATTTCTTGAATGTATATTAGAGTGGTCCAAGTTTATTGATGGTCAAAAATAAAAATCCGAAATCAAAAAACACTACCCTCTCATTTTGTTCCTTTATTAAAGTAAAAATTACCTGCAAAATTTTAGACCGATCGGACAACGTTCCCCTGGCCCGCCAGAGGGTCAAAGTTCATCGATTTCCCCTAAATTTGACTATTAACACCTATAACTCCTAAACGGTTGGTTCAGCAAAAAAAGTTCATCAGTAATTTTTTGAAGAGCATTAAATTTACTAAAAAAAGTCCTTTAACATTTTTTAGTAAAACCAACGGTTTTCATGGTATGGGCAAAAAATCGAACATGGTTAAGAGACACATCGCATTGATTTTCAAATAACACTAATAGGGGTAATGAAATTTTTTTCGAGTTCCGAAATAATTTTATCAGATTCTTATGTAAAATGACCTCCTGAATCCAAATATGACCTCCGTTTTCCCCCACCCCGTACCCTTTTCCGGGGAGCCCCTAATTATGTTATTTCCACCCCTTTTCGTTAATTTTTGGGCCAAGAATTAAATATGGAGGGATTAAAAGGATTTATTTTAGCGTTAATATTTCTGAACGTCAAAAAAGTGAAAAGTTTAAAAACATGAACATTTTGATCCAAAGAGGGGGGGGGGGGAATTTCGGAGAGGATTTTGTCCCTCAAATTGCAAAAAAACTAAAAATGATCGATTTTTTCGCAATTTTTTCACTGATTTTCTACATATTCCAATCCCCCCCCCCCCCTCATCCTTCATTAAACATCC